>JBBCBC010000008.1:16257318-16531592 GCA_037126765.1 Stenogyne calaminthoides | reverse complement strand
AAGCACGCAAGCTACCAAAATAGCTGAAATTCAAATTACTCCAGCGGCTCTTTGATTTTGAGGAATACATAAATATGCTGGGATCATCATGGCCAAGTGAAGACCACGGAAATTATCATCGACTCGGTATAATTCCTTGTGAAGAGCAACTGAAATTGAAGCTTTTTTCTAAGTGTTCATCGTTTCCTTAGTATAGAAATCTTATCTCCTTTAGCTTTAATTTATCGAATACTAGGATAGATTTCCATGTGGAACTAACAAACGATCTTATACCCAGACCCGCAAGTTGGGTTAAGTTTGTTGGCAAGATTTAGAATGAGGGTTTAGTTTTACAGTTTACTGAGGATTGGTTGAGTGAGAACTTCTTGAAGCATTCTGTTGGTTGTCTTTGTGTTGGACTAACGTTAAGCTAAGAATCGAGTTAGTTAATTGGTGCCCACCTTTGATAGGGAAAGAGTGGAACGTGGGGCCGGTTGTCAGAACCGCTATAAAAATCTTGTGTGCATTATCAGGTTACTGTTTTACAACTGCTTCTGATTTGATATTAAATACGTAATGCGATGCGGATGGGTTTTACATCAAAGAAATTGATAAAATCGACTTGACGCTTTATGTCGATTGAAAGCAGATAATAGAAATAGAGTTATACAAAAGCGGTTTTCACCTTTGGTTAAACTTTATCTTTCCCTTTGTCGGTTAAAGCGTAGAGCAGGCGATGCCTTTTCGGTGATCGATGAGTTGGATCTCGATCGGCCGATTCACTCGCACTCTAATCGAAACTGCTTATCACATGATCTCCAAAAGCGATTAAAGTTTGAAGTCTATTCACCTCCCCTCTGGAAAAACAACCTAAAAACCACGTTAAGGCCTACAAGTGGTGTCGGGCAGTGATTCTACGGACGCTGAGTATCGTGGTTCTTGAGGAAGAACGCCATTGAGTCCTTGAGCAGAGATCTTGAAAAACACATTTTTTAAATTCATGTTTTCAAAACTACATGATCGGCATGGATAATACTTTTTGGTAGCATGTATCATGATCTTACTTTAAGTTCTCTATTGAGTAATGATGGACCCGTACTAAGCTGAAGCCCGGCCAAATGGGGGCTATAAGCGGCGAATGATGGAAGTTCTTGAGCAAGGGACCCGTCGTCATCTCTCTGACATTTCGGTTGAACTAAGATCGGAAAAGATCCCTTCTCGATGGATCTGAGAAGAAAATTGTCGATTTGAATCATGGCGGACATATTATTATGAAGAAGATGGACAAGAATCGTAGAAAGATCAAGTACCTTAGGCGGTAAGCGGATGTAGGATCTGTTTGCTGAGATGTGCGAAGGAAATGATTTGATCAAAAACGGCCGAGAATCTGAGCGAGCCCAGATTAAGTTTGAGAAACTCGAATCTTTACCAAATGAAATCATAAATGCATTTCGATGGAAGAGTCAGCATAACCATCGAGCAAGCTACGGGGAACTAGGGCGAAATGTCGGACAAAGAACGTCAGCTACAAGATCTTGAGATCTCGACAAAGAAATGGGATATGAAATTCTTTGTGATAAAAGGATTATCGAAGATATTGCGAAGATGAAGCGAAGTAACACATTTACGAGCCTTAAAGCCCATAGGTTTGATCACGATTGAAAGGGCGAAAGAAGATGATAAGTAAATCAAAGTCTGCTTTGCCATATCAAAGTAGTTCATTCAAGCATTGCGGTTTACTCAAAGTCTCTTAAACTTTGTTGGAAATATCGTGAGTCGGACATAACAGTTGCTTTGTTGACGAAAAAGAAAGATCGATATATACAAGTAGGAAAATATCGAGTTTTATAGAGACAATCGAGCAGAGGAAGAGGCGGGAGATCTCTTGATGAAGACAAGAAATGAATATATCTGACGGTGGCGGAAGAGATGATCATAGTGATGACGCGAGAAGATAAGAAAGAGATTATCGTTTTGGTGATGAAGGAGACAGCGGATCGGAAAGGAGAAATTGATTAAGCAAGGCGAAGTCACATAGCGGATTCTCTGAAGGAATGACTCACGCAGTAGAAAATTCCGTGGAACTGGGCATGTTTCAAAAGCGCCGAGAGCAGTCTATTTCTGGTCTGCGGTATGGGCTTTGACTCGAAAGAAGAAGGCAAGCCCGGAGCAGAAGGAAGCGAATCTGAGAGCGAAAAGCCGTAGTTCGCGTGCATACAGGATAGATGACTCTTTAGCCGGAAGATTCGGGGTTATTCATACATGGGGCTTACACTGATATTAATCTTGATGACTTCATGACCGTGATCGATGTTCTCATCGATGATGACATCACTCTCGTGGCTAAGGATCTTGATAATTAAGAGGTATCTTCCTAAATCTTCATGTTTCTGTTTTTGTTATACTAAACACATCTTTGGAAGATTGACCTGTGAGTTCTACAATGACGATTGTGATGATCTCTCTGTCTGATAGACATTTATACAATAGTGGAAAATTTGAGAGCGTTAGGCGAGGGTAGAGAATATTGACTTGTTAAAGATAATCTTAACAAGGCTAGCTGAACTGAAATTAGTTGGGTATTTTAGAAAATGACTCTGAGCTGGAGTTTGAAAGAAATCGACTCTTGATCGAGGTGGTAGTTAGAAGCGATCAAGCTATTAACAAACATCATTGGTGATGATCTTAAAATCCTTCAAGCTAGAGTTTGATAGACTCTTGTGCATGAAGATACGAAAGTTCTTGAGGATAGTTTGTTTAAGAAAATAAGTTTTAAACGAAATCATCTAAGACCGTTGAAGATCGGGTGGTATTTACGTCGTCGACTAATAAGAAGGGAATTGGGTATGAAAACCCATACGCATCCTCAAAAAGCCCGCTGGTTCACTTGAGGAAAGATGTAATCAAACAAGTTTCTGATCAAGATACCGCAACAAAAATTGTGTCGAGATAAGGAAAAGGATCGGTGACGAGACACAAAGGCGATCTTAGGATCGAGAAAGGAACGAGAATGGACCCCAAGCGGACATCGGTAGGAATCAATAGAAGAATCTTGTTCTTCCACGGAAGAAACCTCGACTAAATAATGAGAGTAGGCCTCGTCACGGACCATCTACGCCGAGGGCGGTCGGTGAAGTCAACTCGATCAAAATTTTGCCCTATGAAGCAAGCTAACGATGCTTTGCTAAGAACCATCTATGCGAAAGGATATGAATCTTTTTTAATGGTAGCGGTCGTACCTAGCCTCCTGATCGAAACCTAGGGTTGTTGCACAGCCCCTGTTTTAAAAAGAGAGCGAGATATCAATAAAAATCCCAAGTCTTAGAGTTAGTCGAGGCTCACACTAATGATCATCTTGACGTTGCATGCATGAAGAGGCGTATGATTATGTAGATGTTTATGGGAGACAAATTAAGCCCTCTATTTTCAACAAGGTGCGATTTGTTTGGATCGAAGAGTATTTGACCAGGACCCCGGTCTCTTTGAAATGCTAAAAGTTGATCGATTGTAGGTTGGCGTAGGTTTGACCAATAAAGGAGGTGTCAAAGCAACTATTAGGTACATCGATAGTGGATGCTTTCAGCGTATTTGAAACAAACATCTCCTCCGGTTCGTACGAACAAACGAAGGCCGGCGTGTACTCTTTTTGGTGATGATAACTTTTGGTTTCTGGGAGGATTCGGAACTGAGAGAATGATGATGTATAGAGTTCTTTGGTCTCGTATGTCAATGGTTTTAAAGCACAACTTTGTTATCGGTTTCGCGATTCTGCGACCAATTCAGTTCGGTGTTGAGTTCTCGGCCCGATCAATGCACTATCAAGAATCGAGCTACTCAGCAGTTTTTGTTAGCGGTTGAGAAGGGCGATCTACAACTGGGACAAAACGATTGTCGAAATGCATGCTGATTGTTAAGAGTTTCAAAATGGCCAGTTGGTTCTGGCCGCGAAGAATAGAATATCATCGAACTTTAGACTCTGCTTTCAGATATGAGATATCCACAGTTGAGGATCTCGAATGAGGTATTCTCTGAGACCGAACGTATGTCGCATGTCGGAAGGGAAAAGCAGTCAAAAGCCTCGTTCAAGGATCCACATGACTGACATCAATGATACTACCATTGCTCCATATATAGATTTGTTTGGACCGGTTACACCACTTAGTCTCGGCGAGACACAAATACACTACGGTAATGTCGTAGATGATTATTAAGTTTACTAGGTTGTGTTCTTGTATAAGAAGAATAGAGACTACAACAAAAGATACGGTACTCGAGAATTGCAAAATGAGAAGGGTATCGATGTGTAAAAAGTAGGATCAATAAGCGTAAAAAGAATTTCGAACTCCACTTTATTCTACGACTTTTGCACTAAGTTTGGAATACAACATATGAAACATCCCTAATTTCGCAAGAACACGTGAGAATGGAGTAAGCCGAGCGGAGAAGCAGAACACTCGAAAAGAAATTTGCTGCGCCTGATATTGCATTTGAGCAGTACCAACTCAAATTTACGAAGCTATCAACCACGACATGCCACACTCAAAAGAGCAGATGTTCTCTGGTATGATTCGCTGAAAACACCTTATGTCTTGTGGAAGGGCGAAAAAACCCTCGTGTTTCTTACTTCCGTATTTTTGGGTGTAAGTGTTTCATACACAACAATGGGACGAAGTCGGGTTGAAAACCTTTGAAGACAAAGTCGGATGAGGGTATATTCTTAGGATATTCCTCAACCCGGCAAAGGCTTTCGAAGGTGTTCATTAGGCGTAACCTTAGTTGTGGAAGAAACACCTCGTGTAGTCTTTGACGAGACATCTCTCGACTAAGAGAAATCTGCCTCGAGAACAAGCATGCGGATCGGCGGTACATGATGCTCAAAAAAAATAGACGATTTAAGTATTACGGATAAGGATCGGATCACGTAATATCAGCATGTTCCAAACACATGATCTCATCGATTCACGGTCAATCGACTCCAAAGGTACATAAAGCGTCACAATGAAGAAGCAGCGGTGAGATAAGAATAACTGTTGAATCATTCGGTTCGAAGATTGGAACACCGATGTTCTCTTTAATGAGGACATCAAAGATATGATGATTCCAACATCATTTGAGACTTGTCCATGTCAAGTGGATCCTATTATTGCACTGCTCCCAACCACTAGTGACTCAATATCGGGATGAGGATGATAATATCAAAATGACATACATCGGAAAAGGACTTGGTTGAATGACCATCGTGATCGATAATTAGCAATCCGAATGCCCGAGTCCAAACCCCAGACACTAAGTTGGTGAAAGTGCCATGTATTGTTGCTATCTGTCTTTGAAGGAACCAACCACCACCAAGAAGTTTCTACAAGATGCAATTGATTCTAACTATGCAAGAAGAATTGGGGCGGTTTGAAAGGGAATCGGGTTTGGAACCGGTGAACATACCAACTCATCAAGATGTGATAGGCACCAAGAGGTATTCAAGAAGAACAAGAGATGAGAACAATGTCATAACGGTAAATAAAGCAAGTCTTGTTGCTAAGAAATTATTCCACAATCGAAAGGAATTGATTATGTTGAGACATTTGCACGATCGCTCACTTTGGAAGCCGTTATTCATTTGCGGCATATCTTCCCTAGAGCAGATTTTATCAGGTATCGGATGGATGTAAAAAGTGCATTCTTAAGCGGTACTAGCCGAGAAAGTTTATGTTGAACAACCTCCACGGCTTTGAAAAGGCTAACGTGCAACCCCGTTTAAGAAAAGCTATTTATGGTTCGAAATAAGCTCCTAGAGCTTGTGCGATACTGTTATCTGGGTTCTTGATAGGCGATTGGATTCACTAAAGGAGTATTAGATAGAACCTTATTCATAATAGAAGATGGAGAAGATATTAGGATGGTTAGGATCTATGTGGGCGATATCATCTTCGGATCTCCTAACAAGAGCCTATGTGAAAGATTCAAAGAATCGAGGAAAAGGAATGTCCATGATGGGTCGGATGAATTACTGGTCTTCAAGTTAAGCAAAAAGTACAAAAGGATATTCATCTCGCCGCAAAGTACACTAGGAATTTGTTGGCTAAGTTTGGAATTCAGAGCATTAAGGAAGCGAAATTCTATGATATTTGGATTAAAGATGGATCGAGATGAATGGTCGAAAACCGAGTAAAGAATATAGGGCTCTCATTGGTCTTTACTATAATTGTTGCTAGCGGACCGGATATAACTTTTGCAATAGGTATGTGCGGTTTCATAAAATCCAATGCAACCGCTGAAGCGGCTAAGCGGTTATTTCTATATCTGAAGGGGCAATAAATCTTGATTTATTCTACCCATCGATGACACCCTAAACAGCGGGTATTCGATTCGACATGGAGGCTGCGAATCGCATGTAAAATCAACCTCGGTACATATCGGTTCTTAGGGAATAAACCAGTCTCTTGGTTCTCAAAAGAAGTGCATATTTGTTGCCACTTCTACCATCAGGCGAGAATATATGGTCAGCAGAAGTATTGTTCCCAAGCTCTCGCTTAGCCGCCAGATTGAGGAATTATAACATTGTAACTCTTGAATGTGCCCATATTCGTAGCCCGATTAATAGTGTTATTGCAATTACTCAAAATCGGTATTATATATACAAGATCTGGCGTATGGATGTCGGACATCATTTTATAAGAGATCATGTGGAATAGAAGAACATCGAATGGAAAAAGATTCATCTTGATAAGCGAGAGTCATATCTTAACCAAGCCACACTAGTCAAGTCGATTGAGAGAACTATGTAATGAGCTAGGACTTATGGACTTAGGAGAAAAGTTTAAATGTTTGGTGGATGGTCTCGAGACCGATTAGTTAAGAGATCTGGCAGATAAGAAGGATCGAGTTGAGTAATGGTACCTCAAGCGACAAGAAGAATCGATCCCAGACTGAGGGAAAATGGTTAACGATTGAAGGGGAACATCAACGACGATAGATCGAGAAGGAACTTTGATCGGATAAGTGGGACATCATAAACACAGGTTGTTTATCGGCCCAAGATCCAGAAATCCGGTCAAACTTCAAGTGGTATTGGTCGATTACAATATCAAATCAACCGGAATCGCATTTACATTTCCTTATCTTCTTGATTAATTATATGCATTTATCTAAAGCTTTTCGAAGGTTCTTGTGCACATACTTTCATGACTTGAGTCCCGCAAAGCATTTAATCCGAACCACGAGGAATATGTATTAAATACATTAATTACGCAGTTTAAATCAAAAAGTTACCTATTGTTTTCCCTCACCACACTATTTCCAATCGTCTTAAACCGCCCTAATCTGGACCATTGATCTAGATTATCGACGCCGATTCCGATTCAAAACCTTTTAATTTTCCCATCTTTTAAAAACCCTCGTTAAATCATTTGCACACTTACAAAACATACATGTTTTCAATAATTTTTTTTCTTAAAGCTTGAAAAAGAAAACTTTCTACGATTTTTTTTTTATGTTATATCTCCTGCGTATTTATACGGTAAAATAACCTAGGGTTTTCTTTTCAATTTGGGGTGTTATCATAAGAAACTTGATTCTAATCCTCTATTTTTTTGCGAAATGGCTCTAGATACGACAGTAATTCGGCAGAGACTGCCCCATTCATCCTCTCATGCCTCACGAGAACCTAAAAGATCAATCTTGAAACTTTGCCGATGAGATCTTCGAAGACCGATCGTCGATTTTGGACTACCACGGATCAGTCACTTGAAATGCTCAAGATCTTAAAGGAATGTGGATTGAAGATGTCTTTATTCGGCGAGCGGATTCAATTATATTGGATGGGGCTCTTATTTCTCTATAATTTGAGAGAGACCATGAAGAAAATCTTTATTCGGAGGTCCGGGAGAACATTTGGAGATGTGGACTAGCGATATTTTACAGGATTTTTAGACTTAGGCTCGACGGGGCGACATCATGCCCGGCGAGTATCTAAAGCCTCGAGGAGAGTGTTGTCATTAAACATCTTCTATGCCCGGTGGATGTTTATCATCCAAAGGTTTCCAAGAAACCGACTTTAAAGCATGTAAAGAGCTCTTTGCTCGATATTGTCCAAAAAAGGTAATCAGGAATTACCTCTGACCGGATGCGGTCACCAAGAGAAAGCGGGATTATGATCGCCATCCACCCTGCTTAAAAGATCACTTTTGCCGCATAAAGGTCTCTTCCATTCTAATTGACCTTATGGCGACGAGAGTGGAGGATGATGATGATCCTACAAGCTCCTCACAAGAAAATCACGATCATCAATCGACGACACCGCCCGGTGATGATGTTGCGAAGTTGTTGTTAAATCATCAATTGGGATTCGAAGAAATTTGGGAAAGGTGGTCATAAACGGAAGGCTGACCAGGAAACCAGAGAAGCGGGTTGTCTTCAAAAGAGCTACCGCTACAGCGGCAAAATCGCGACTAAGCAATTGGTTGCAAAGGCAAGGAAGAAGCGAGACCTTTACGGTGGATGAGTCTGGATTTGGATGATGATCGCGTTCCGTCCTGATAGGGGCACTGAGTCGAGGCAAGCCGAGGCCTGCCTTGGGTGAGCAGTACTGCAGCTCTGACTCTTGATTCTCTGGCACCGTGGAGGCTTTCATCTTTGATCACGAGGCTCAAGAAAACGTGAGCCAGTACAAGCGGTGCAGAGTCTGCTGTGTCGTCTCGCCTCTCCCATCATCACTCTCCACGGTAAAACCTTGTTATATCTTGAAAAAGATTATCGAGGCGGTTGGAGAGGAAAAAGTCGGCTTGATACGGGCTCGCCCTCAAGCCACGATCTAAAGTCTTTGGATGTGCCTACATGGAGGGACATCGGGTTGAAGAAAGTTTGAGGATTTTGGGGAATGTTTGGAAACGAAGGGTGGAATCTATCCATTTTTTGGATTATGAAACGAATGAGGAAGATTGCTTTGGGTGAGAGTGCTCACGATCTTGTCGAGATGATCTTTGTTAACTGGTGATCAAAACCCAGGTTAGGTATGCTAGATACCTTTATTCATAGAGAGATGACCCACAAGATGGTTAATCTGTTGGGTCATGAGGAAAATGCAACATACGATGATGAAGAAAGAGGTTGGCCGATGTCGGACCGATCAAAGATGAGGAAGTCTTGAGCAATGGGTCGACAGAGCACACAAAAAGCAGATCCAATTATTGAGGAGCTGTGAAGAAAATTTCTTAGATGACGCCGATGTGGGAGATGTGGCACGATCCCCATCGGTGAACTGTCGGCCAAACACTTCATAGACGATCGGCTGAGAAAGTCAAGTAAGAAATGAGGTCGAAGAACTCCCCAAGATCAGCATCGAGGTGGTCTTGATTCTCAAACTTCTCCATCATTTTGAAGAGAATCGATGAAGTATATCAAGAATTCCTTTGATGCATTATGGTGCACATGTTGGGGGCGATGTGATTTCTTCGTTCCCGTCAGTTGAGAAAGCCATCCATCGAGAAAGCATGTATCATCTCATTTACGCGACATCGAAGAGATGAGAGATATTCACGAGCAAAATGATTGAAGTAAATGAGCGCATGGCGAAAAATTAAAGAAATCGAAAATTCACTCGGATGATGATGAATGAAAAGATGGCCACCGTGACAAAATAAAATGAAGCTTGGTGAAAGCAAACCATGCCGGTCAACTCTTTGTTGATAAGCTCGACACTACTCCGAAGAAGGTCAAAGTAGTGAATCTTTATGCCCAAACGCCTATCTTTGGCGATTGTTGACGAGTTGAACGACATGGTATTGAGTTCCGACTATGAAGGCAATGCGGCAATCTCTTATCCAATCCATTGGTAACCTCAAAGACTTAATTGAAGACACTTTTTAGGAACCAAAAGGAAAGAAGAGAAAGATGTCAAGTGCAAGATAGACTTCAACCAAAGTTGAAAATTTTGTAGGTCGACATCGGATAAAAGCTTGACGAGAAAAGGATTAGGAAGGATGCTCAAATAGTTGCAACCTTGGAAGGAATGAAGCGCATCTCTTCCTACGTAATCGTCAGACGAAAAGGCAAGATCAACAAAGAAGGGAAAGAAACCGCTCGAGAAAAAAGAAGAAACTACTAGATCTTGCCGAGAAATAAAAAAGTCTAAGAGTTGAGAAAGCCGAAATGGATAGAGAAGAAGGATGGAAGAAGATCGAGTCTCGACAAGGCATACAAGTAAAAAGAAAGAAGAAAGGACTCGTTATTTGAACCGTGAAGGTTCACATTTCATTGAGCCTATTACGGATGATGATGTTGATGTGATTGTGGCGGGATAGGAACATAATTCTTTAATGGAAGAAAATTAAAGAGAATGGTATATCCCTACAGACATCAATCAGTTATTACAACCAATGTTTAAATCAATGAAATATTTAGAGATTGGTCGAGTAACAAACATCCAAAGATTCTATGAGAACGGGGTCATGAGGGAAGCCAGAAGCTAAAAGCCGCATACCGGTTGCCCCAAAGTTGAGATCAAGGGAGTATAAGAAGACTACAGATGGGAAAGTGGATAAGATTGCCTTCAACGCTACACTAAGCATGTGCTCGGCACAAGATGATATTTTTGAAGAGGCAAAGCGGGGATCAAAGCAAGGCTTTTTGAAATGTGTGATGTTCGATAGAAGAGATATTGAAGAGATCAAAATATTTTTTTGTTAAGATCGAGAATAGGATTTGTTTATTTTTTGTACTCACAAAGTTGATATTTTTTAATGAGAATCTACTTTTCCGATCTTAAGACAAACTCTCTTTGTCTTCGATTCTTGCTCTTTTTTCTTTAAGTTTTAACATTGTTCAAAGATATTTTTCGGTAAATGTTTTGGTTCCATCAAAAGGGGGAAATTGTTGGGAAATTTATAGTTTTGATGGAAGTTCCAAAACACTTGTAATAGACATGTTTAACATGTTAAATCGTGATGATATGATAGAAACCGGTGAACATGTTAGACATTTGATGTATAAACTAGGTCACATTTTTGAGGGGGGAACTCAAAATGCACAAGTCAGTCAAGCTCAAGCAATGAAGATCAAAGAGCTAAGATCGATGGCGGAGAATCGGAAGAAATAATCTGAAGACGAAGACCAGGAAGACCTATTTTACGAAGACATCAACAAAGTCCATTGGTTGAAGCTAAGACAACCATATCGATGAGACTCAAGATGGTGATTAGTAGAAGTGTTGATCGATTCAAGCTTAGTCGGGAAAGTGAAAGCATAACTACTTATCCAAGGCATCAACGATGTAAATCGGACTGGAATAATGTAAACATAGTTGCCTTTACAAAAGACGCCAAATAAAGTGTCATCGGGTCGAAAAACCCGATTTAAAACTCGTAAAAATCTCAATGGGAGGTGACTTTAAAATTTTTGAATGTGTTATGCGATTTGCTAAAGTATGTATGACGATTAATATGAAAGCAAATAAGAACACACGTATTTTTTATAATGGTTGGGAAACTTCGTCCTCATCCACTCTTCCTTCCTTGGGGCACCAACTTAACCAACAAATATTTATGGAGCTCTCACTAAGCGGGACTTATCTCCCTCACGGGATCTCCTATAGATGTTTAATGAGTTCTCACTCTCTAAAGGGACTTATCTCCCTCACCCAGGGATTGCCTACGGGACTTATCTCCCCCACAGGGATCGCTTATTAACTACCTTACTTAACCACTAATTCTCTCAAGAAAGGGTTTGGGTTTGGTGTTATTTCCAACTAGGTGAAATTTTCCTTTACATAATTTTTAGCCTTTAATTTAAGGTTGGGAAAATCTCTCTAAGCTTATGATATGACATTTTGAATTAGATACAATGAAGAACACTCTTGGGTAAATTTGGATATTTAATGCTCTATATTCTTCAATGGAGTTGCTTGAATATTTGGCTTTAATCTTCACTTTGCAGCATCATCCATTCTCTTCTTTTGAAGATAGTGCAATGTATTTATAGCGTGGATTTAAATATTACCGTTGGAGAGTAATATTTAAATTCATACTAAATAATCTTCAACTTTTCTTTGTCCTTTTGCCTTTGTTGCTTGCGGCTTTTATGTCACATCCATATGTGTTGTCATCTTCTCATTGAACAACTTTTTGTGTGTTTAACGGATCTGATCATTTACTTTGATTTCTAGTCTATTTGATTTCTAGACCTGGTTTCGATATCGCAATCGATCTGCCAATTTCCGTCTCGGCCAAATCATTGTTCATCGATTCTTTGATTTCACTTGTTCATCCGTCTTTGATTTCCTTTGTTCATCTGTCTTGATTTGACTCTTCGATTCTACTTGCAGATCTGCGCATTTCTCGCATTGCATCATGCCTGTTGCATCTGACTTCATCTACCTGACACTCGACAAAACTGCATCTTCTTGTTCTCCTCATCAGTTAACTCGGAACTCATCCTGCTCATCAGTCTCATCGTACAAATCTCTTGACCTAAATCGATCTCGATCATCTTCATCGATTTCATGAGTTTCCCTTAACTTGTTCTCGATTCCCCCTCAACTTGTTATGTAGATTAACTTAAATAACACAAGTTGATAATGTTTTCGCATAATTCATCACAACTAAAATATCCCAACAATTTTCCTTTTTGATAATGATGCCAAACTAACTAACAATAAAAATATATGAGAAAAGCGATTGTTAGTTAAACAAGTGAAATGATGAAGAATATTGTATGCATTTTAAAATGAGAAGATGATTGTCAACCTCCATGAATTTTAAAATTTATGGATTTTAAACTAAATGGGTTTTTAAAAAAGATCAGTTCAGTGGTCACATTAAAATCTAGTGAACTTTTGAACCCTCGCTCGATACCACTTGTTGGTCAAAAAACCCGATTTAAAACTCGTAAAATCTCAATGGAGGTGACTTTAAAATTTTTTTAATGTGTTATGCAGATTTGCTAAAGTATAAATGATTTACGTTAATATGAAATCAAATAAGAACACACGTATTTTTATAGTGGTTGGGACAACTCGCGTCCTACATCCACTCTTCCCCTTCATGGGCACCAACTTAACCAAGATATTTATGGAGCTCTCACGAAGAACACTAAATTGAAGCTTTTTTTTCTAAGTGTTCATTCCATTGTTCTTAGCATAGAAATCTTATCCTTTAAGCTTTTAGCTACCCAAATACTAGGATAATTTCCGGTTGGAACAACAACAAATCTTATACCCAAACCGACAAAGTTAGGTTAAGTTTGTTTAGCAAGATTTGGAGGACTAGGGTTTCTAGTTTACGATTTAGGATTAGTTGAGTGAGAACTCTTGAAACATTTGTTGGTTGTCTTGTGTTGGACTAACACATTAAACTAAGTCCAAGTTGGTTAAGTTGGTGCCCTGGCGATAGGAAGAGGATTTAGGTCGGGTTGTTGTCGAACCACTATAAAAATCTTGTAATGCATTATCCGGATCACCTATTTTACACTATAGCACATTACCCGATTTAATATTGCATACATATTTCGAAGTCTAGATGGGCCATCAAGCAACCGATCCGATAAGCTTTGACACTTTGTCATCGATTAAAAAACGAGATAAGCGTAACTGATTTATACTCTGTTGGCTTTTTTCACACGGGTTAAAACTTTGTTTCCGCACATCGGTTAAACCGATGAATTAATTTAACCCATTCACTCTAATTAGGAAACTTGCTTATCACACACGATCTCACGCAAAAAGTTAAAGTTTTGAAGTCTATTCACCCCTCTCCTTTAGACTTCAACCCTCACGAAAACTCGTTCTGGACCTACAAATTGAATCATACTAGGCTTGAATTTGAAATTATTTGCGTTTTGTGGGTATACAATACATGATGGATGTAATTACGTTGAGGTTCTAAGAAATCTCGCATGGAGGCGAGCTTGTAAATTTCATTATTGTGGTCTTTCAATTTGTTCATCCACACTTTCATTTTCACCCATGTTTGAAGCAATACTACTTAAAATAACTATGTGACTTCTTATTAAACGACCACTTATGCTATCACTAGTTCAATTATGCATAAACTAACAAAAACAACAAAGTAAATTTTAGTAACAATTACGCATACGACTAATAAACACAATGAAGTACAGAGATAAAGAGAAAAAAAAATTACCTACTTGAGAGGCAAAGCCTCACGAGGAGGAGGAATTCTCCATAAAACCCCAAGCAACAACGCCAAAAACTAGATAACTCTTGAAGTTGTACACCCAAGTGTAGGTTTGTCTCAAGTAATAAAATTTCTAAGTCCGGAAAGGTCGAACCGCTGAGGAGGTTTGGAAGAAAAGATGTCAACTAGTATGTAATAATTCAAGGGTCTATATAATATTCTAAATAATAGAGTTTTGGGATTCCACATTAAGTAAAATACTAGATTTATTCTTGGTTGTCTTTGATAACTCAATTGAAATATAACAATCTAGTGATTTCAATCGGAAGATAAAACATTAAGCACTTGGAGAATTATGAAGACTTTGTTTTAGTTAATTTAATGAGTTTATGAAATTAATTATTGATATGTAAGGCTAAGCATTCATTGTGCCAATATAATCGCAACCAATCAAAGTCTCAACATAACAAAACTTTTTACATAATTCATTAAGTAACTAAAAAAGGTATACCTTTTGAAGATATTTATTGACAAGCGAAGAACGTCACCAAGATCTTACTAAAGCTTCATCTCTGGGTTTCTGAAGAAAAATACTTAGTCAGCCATACTAATATAAACACAACTTATTTTCTTTGAGAGAAATACTAGACTAATGATAGATGTATTTCAAAATTTGATGAATTGATGCCTCTCAGGGTTAACAAAGAGCCTTTTTATATAGGCCTCAAGTTTGTACATTGTGGACTTTTGTACTCAATTTGGCGACTACAAAAGATTTATTTTTCGCCTTCTATCATCTAAATCATGACTTGCTCCCTGAATAATAATTGTAGGTCATTGAATTAGATTTCCAAGGATACAAAAATGTCAGCAATTGTATTTGTAGTTTTGAGATTTATGGCCGAAATGGTGAGGTAGCTCAAACTGTTTTCATTTGGTAGCTTAATTTTCTTGACAAATTTAACATTTACATTGATTCTGCTTTTCACCCTTGATGCGATGTTTTTGACCTTTTTAAACCTGAAAACAACTTGTATCTCAATGGATTATTGATCCAATAAAACCGGAATTGGGTCAATTGGATTAGTATAGCTCAAGATATTGTCCAAATACAAAAGTATGTTTTGGATCAAAACTCATTCAAAATCTGGACAACAATGTAGTCTCAACTTTTTGAGTATAATTGGACTCAAACTGAAAGATTGGACCAATATGAAAACTTATAGTTTTTTAGTGCATTGTCTTGGGTGTCCAACAACATCAACATCCTATAATTTAGATAAGTATAACTCAAGTTATGACCTCGACAATCAAACAATACATCTACTAGCTATTGTTGGTCCGGTAGGAAAACACATTTTCTTGGCGACAAGAAGCAAAACATGTCGGCGATGCATATAAAAACAGGGTGAAGAATGGTGATTCCGATTTTTCTCTTTTAAGCTCATGTGTTGTGTTTTGCTTATAATCGAATCGTATGACAAGATAAGAATAGCAAGAAAGAACACAACAACGTATAGTGGTTCGAGGTGACAAGCTCCTACATCCACTCTCCTGTTCCTAGGGAAATTCCTTCAAACACTTCCTAAGGCTTTCGACTACCCCGAAGTTTACTAACCTTTCTACTTTGAGCTTCGACTACCTCTGTAGTTTACTAACTCAAATGGACTTATCACCCTCTCGGGGCTCGCCTGCGGACTTATCCCTCTCTGGCTCGCCTCTAGATGTTTAACAAGTTCACACTCCAGCAGGACTTATCACCCTCACTGGGATTGCCTAACAACTACCTCACTTCACCACTAGTTTATCTCTTTACGAGAATGGGGTTTGGCTTTGGTGTTGTCTCCAACTATGGTGAGATTTTTCCTTACATTTGTTTAGCCTCAATGCTAAAGGTTGGGAAAATCTCTCTAAGCTTATGATACATCGTGGGTTGCTTAGATTGGGTTCTAGAACACTCTTTGAATATATTTGTATATCTCTGGATTTGTGTTCTGGGTGGGAATTCTTTAGTATATGTCCTCTTGGCTAGAAAGCATCTTGTCTTTATATTCTCCACGCATCCACCCTTAATTTGATGGAAGATCTTGTATTTATAGTGTGTATTTGAATGTTACCGTTGGAGAATCACATTCAAATCCATACTATTCTTTGTAAGTTCTGCGAACTTTTTCAGGCTAGTTGTCTTCCCCTCATTGGTCCACGTCACCTCGATTCAACGGCCTATATTCCTCGGTTTCTTCGGCGGAACATTCAAGTTTATATCGAGTATTCAAGAGACATTCTCGAAGTCTTGATAATTCTTGTGCCTTCAGGATTCTCAGAGTCTCAGTGTCTTCAGAGACATACCGAAGTCTTCGGTTCTCGATCTCATCTTGAGTCTTGATTCTCGTTTCATCTTCGAGTCTTGATTCTCGATTTCATCTCGAGTCTTGAAACTTCCGGTTCATCTGAAACCGGTTCTTGTAAACTACCGAAGTCTTGAATCTAACTTCGATCTATATCACGACTATACAGTCTGGATAACATCCTGAACACTCTAAAACCGAATCGACTCATCTATCAAGATTATCCACGAACATAATCATACTCGGGGTTTTGGGATCTAATCAAAATCTTCTTTATTAAATTCATTTCCCAACAGCTATGTTACATTATACTTATTAAATTATATATGAAAATGCTACAAATAATATACTAAAATAACACATGAAATATATATAATAAATACATGTTTAAACACTAATCATACCCCCCAACTAGCTTATTACTAGTCCCTAGTGATAAATGCGCGACATAAATTTTTAATATTCTTTATTACCAATTCTTTCTTCTAATACATCCAAATTAACAAACTAACGCATTTGAAAACTATTCAAAATCGAATACTATATAAATAGATATTTTAATAGATATCCTCTATTGTCCAAAGCTAAGTGGTCGAAAAGGTATGGAGCTCACATCACAATTCTACTATCTCAATGTTCTACTAAGGTTAACAACTTCATTGACGGGTTATTTATTTATTTATTTATTTATTTATTTATTATTATTATCACTATTATTATTTTCAACAGGATATTCATTAGAACAAACAACTCATGCTAGCGGATCTCTCTCTTCTCGCATCTCTCAAAAAGTGCCTAAGTGTTTTTACCTCGGACTCTAAATCATGAATATTTCTACCATAAAGCTTGGTTATACATCTATCAATCAATCAACAATACATGCAACATAAGTTAGGAAGGTCTTTATTGGGTTGTAATGAGGCTTAGGTGAAGCTAGAACATATTTGGCTCTTTGTCTTAAACTCGAGGTGATGTGTAACAATAAATTCCCTATGTAAAAATAATTGTGTTTATTCACATCTTGTAGTTTCTTCAATTCCATCATTCACCTTTCCACATCATTTTTCATGGCGCACTCTTTTTTTTTTTTCATTTTTTTTTTTTTTTTCATATACAAACTACACCAAAGTCATATATGTTCCTACCTTACTTTAAGCCTCATTATAACTCAATAAAGACCTTCGACTTATGTTGCATGTATTGTTGATTGATTGATAGATGTATAACCAAAGCTTATGGTAGAAATATTTTTGATTCAAGAGTCGAGTGTAAACATTAGCCACTTTGAGAGAGATCGAGAAGAGAGTGATCCGCTAGCAAAGAGTTGTTTGCTCTAATGAATATCTTGTTGAAAATAATAATAATAATAATAATAAATAAATAAATAAAATCAATGAAGTTGTTAACCTTAGTAAAACTTTGAGGTGGTAGAATTATGATGTGAGCTCCATACCTTTCTGTCCTTAACTTGGAGCACAATAGAGGATGACTATTAAACCGTTATAATATTATTCAAGTCCCGAAATTATCTACGATAGATCCTCAACTCATTGATTCATTCGACCCTCGCCATGCTGACCCCCTCATTATACACTCCATCTAACTTAGGTAGTTCCGGCAAACTTTACAACCTAGTGTACCCCTATCCCCTTATTTTTTCTTCAAGGTTCAAGAAGACCACCACTCTTACCGGGTTTTAGCTCTAATGTTTTCGACTATGAACATTCTAACCACCGAAGTAGTAATTTAATCTCAAGACACCCATTTTTTTTTTTTTTTAAACAAGAAGACCGTTAGGTTTCACTCCATCGTTAGGTTTTTTTCAAAAAGTTTTTTTTTAAACGAGCCCCTAAAAATAAGCAGGTATGCGCCTATTGTTTTTCACACAAATTTTCAACTACTCCATTTCTCCATTCCACACAAAATGTTCCAACCTAAGGGTTTTATGCATGCATCATTCATCAAACCACCTAATTAGACTACTTCAAATACAAGGGATCAAAGCACAACTCAACACTCCACTCATCAACTCATCAATTACTATCATAGGCTCAAATGGATTCCCTCATGAAATCTTCAACTATTCACAACCTCCACATGTATTAGTCAAAGCAAAATTTAACCGGGGCTCCACAAACTACCACAATGCTATCTATCACGTTTATAAGCACATAACACTCGACTCATCATCGCGACTCAACATCTCCAATACCACTCAATCATTCACACTTAGCCATACCACAGAACATCAAAAACCCACCACACCATACTACTTATCAGCAATAAAAACAGCAAAAACAGCACAAAAAACAGCCACAAAACCACAAAAATCAGCCACATATTTACAAAAAAAAAACACAACTCATGCCCCGATCCCCCCCACATCTTAGACCAATGCTTGTCCCCAAGCAAAATAAACAAAAACATTAACAAAGGGAATTGCAAGACAAGAGAAGAAGGACTGATCGGTGGCTTAGGGCTGGGGTCTTCGTCGCTACTCGACTCAAGGGATGGACTGTTGCGGTAAGCAGAGGAAACAGGGAGTGCGGCGAGTATAGTGGGGACAGGGAGCGTGCGGAGGCGGAGATGGGTGATTGCACAGGGGTGAACGAGTATGAGAGAAGGGGTAGGGGATTTTGACTGCCCTCTCCCTTTTGACCGTGTGTAAAAATAAGTGGGCTGCTGAATTTTACCAAAAAAACAAACATGGGCCCAATGTATTCTCCCTCTCTGGCCCACTTTAATATAATTTCTTCCACAGCCCAATTCGACTCCCCTGTTAAAAAAAAAAATTGACATGTCCTCCACCATACTCTACTTAATGAATCTGCAGGAAAAGACTCAAGCAAAAAAAGGTGAACAAAAACGCCGGAAATAAAAATAAAAAATACAAACAGAAAAAAAATAGAAAAATGGAAAATTAAATACTGAGGTTGCCTCCCGCACAACGCTGTTGTTTAACGTAGATTATTTCGACGGATGTTTCTCTCAAATAGCTGGCGGGTCTCTCACGACCTCACACTCCACATCATCTTGCTGGAATCCCTCGAAATAGTGCTTGAGTTGATGTCCGTTCACCTTAAACGTCTTACCCGTCTCGAAGCTTTGAATCACTATAGCTCCATGTGGGAATATCTCAAAGAACTGTAAACGGGCCTATCCAACGAGATACAAGATTTACCAGAAATAATTTAAGTTGAGAGTGATAAAATAGGACTTTATCCCGACATTAAATTGTTTCCTAGTAATTACATCATCATGAAAAATCCTCGTCTTCTCCTTGTAAATTAGTGCATTCTCATATCGCTACGAGGCGATCTCCTCAAGCTCTTGTGTAACTTCCTTTGCACTCCGACCATCATCAAAATTCCACTTCTTGATCGCCCAATATGCATGATGTTGTATCTCGGTGGGAGGTGGCACGCCTTACCCATACTGCATTTATATGGAGACATACCAATTGACATTTTGTAAGCCGTTCGATATGCCCAAAGAGCATCGTCCAACCTAACACTCCAATCTTTTGCGATTGGTAGACCGTCTTTTCGAAATTGACTTGATCTCACGGTTGGACATTTCGCCGCCTTGCGTTCGCCAGGGGTGATAAGTTGTAGATAACTTATGCATCTCCCATATTTTTCTAAGCAGGGCCTCGATTGTCCGATTGCAAAAGTGTGTGCCTCGATCGCTAATGATGGCCTTCGGAATCCCAAACCTGGCAAATATGTTAGATTTCACAAAACCTGCAACCACCTTGGAATCATTAGTTCGGGTGCCCATTGCTTCCACCCATTTAGACACATAATCAACACCAAGTAAGATGTACATATGACCATAAGAAGAAGGAAAAGGTCCCATAAAATCCATACCCCAAATATCAAAAATTTCAAAGCTCATAATAGGGTTTTGGGGCATTTCATTACGTCGGGAAAGGTTACCTGTTCTTTGGCATCTGTCACAAGACTTACAGAAAATGTGAGAATCCCGAAACAGTGACGACCAATAAAAGCCACTCTCCAATACCTTATGGGTTGTGTGTTTCGAACCAAAGTGACCCCCACATGCGTAGGAGTGGCAAAACGACAAGATTGAGTTGAATTCTGTATCCGGGACACATCGCCTAATCACACGATTAGGACAGTGCTTCCACAGATACGTGTCATCCCAAACATAGTGTTTTGCATCACTCTTCAGCTTGTCTCGTCGTGCCTTAGTCAGACCTGCAGGAAAAACTTTAGCAACGATGTAATTAGCAATATCGGCATACCATGGGGGTTTCATGGGATTCGACCGGGTCATGATGTGCTATAATTCCCCAGATCGACCTTTGTGCTACCAAATTGTCAGAATCACTTCTCTTTCGATACTTCCAAAAGCTGGTCATCCGGGAAACTCTCCAACAAGGGCAACTTCTCCTCATCTCTTATCAGTCTGCTGAGGTGGTCAGCCACCACATTCTCAGCGCCTTTCTTGTCTCTGATCTCCAAATTGAATTCTTGGAGTAGTAGAATCTATCGAATCAACAGGGGCTTTGCCTCCTTCTTGCCAAGTAAGTAACAGAGGGCTGCATGATCCGAGAACACGATGATCGTGGACCCGAGGAAGTATGAGCGAAATTTCTCTAAGGCAAAAACAATAGCAAGAAGCTCCTTTTCGGTGGTAGAGTAATTTGCTTGTGCTGAGTTCTCGAGGCCTAATAGATCACATGTACAACTCGTCCGACTCGTTGCCCCAAAATGGCCCCGACCGCATAATCGCTAGCATCACACATTAACTCAAAAGGTAGCTCCCAGTTTGGTGGTTGGATGATGGGTGGGGTGGTCAGCATCTCTTTCAACTTATCGAATGCCACTTTGCACTTTTCATCGAAGTCGAACGTCTTCTCTTTCTGCAGGAGTGTACAGAGTGGGGATGCTATCTTGGAAAAATCCTTAATAAATCTCTTGTAAAAACCTGCATGACCAAGAAAAGAGCGAACTTCCCGTACACTTACGGGGTAAGGCAAAGCAGAAATCAATTCAATCTTAGACTTATCGACCTCTATACCCCTTAATGAAACAACATGCCCCAAAACTATACCCTCTTTTACCATAAAATGGCATTTTTCCCAATTCAAAACATGGTTAGTTTCAATGCATCTTTTCAAAATGAGAACCAGATTTTCAAGACCAAGATCAAAAGAATCCCCATAAACACTGAAATCATCCATAAAGACCTCGATAATATTACCTACATACTCAGAAAAGATGCTTACCATACACCGTTGAAAAGTCGCAGGTGCATTGCAAAGGCCAAAGGGCATCCTCCTGTAGGCGAACGTGCCAAACGGGCATGTGAACGTGGTCTTCTCCTGATCCTCCGGAGCAATGGCTATCTGAAAGTATCCCGAGAATCCATCTAAGAAACAATAAAACTTGTGTCCGGTTAGTCTTTTGAGCATCTGATCGATGAATGGGAGGGGGAAGTGGTCCTTCCGAGTCATCGTATTCAGCTTACGGTAATCAATGCAGACTCGCCATCCAGTTTGGACTTTGGTGGGCACCAACTCTCCAGCTTGATTCTCGACCACGGAAACTCCTGACTTCTTGGGAACCACTTGAGTGGGGTTGACCCACTTGCTGTCTGAAATGGGATAGATCATCCCCACGCCTAGGAGTTTGATGATCTTCTTCTTCACAACTTCCATCATGGCAGGATTCAATCGTCTTTGAGGCTCTCGTGAGGGCTTGAAACTTTCCTCCATGTGAATCTGATGCATGCATAGAGAGGGACTGATTCCCTTCAAATCGGCTATCGTCCATCCTATGGCCTCCTTATGAACCTTCAAAGTCTCGATCAAGGCCACTTCCTGTGCTTGAGTCAACTTGGAAGAGATGATTACCGGGAGGGTTTGATCATCCCCCAAGTATACATACTTGAGGTGAGCAGGAAGTGGCTTGAGTTCGAGTTTCGGTGCCTGTATGACAGAAGGTAGAATTTTATCAGTAATCTCGGCAACTTAATGAATTTTACCTCATACAGCTGATGGTTCATTCCCAAGTCAAAGTGGGTAGTCTCGATGATGAGAACTTGCCTGAATTATTTAATGAAGATAAAATTGATGAAACCTCTATACCGAGGTAACCTTGATACTCGAATGGATGCACGAATAAACTAGGAATAATCTCCTCGCTTCTTTAGCTTGCTTTCTCAAGTCTCGCTCCAAATTAGTAATCTCGGGGCAGAATAAAAGATCTTTGCTACCCTTCGACCGTGTGAACATAAACTAGAGAAAATCCTGAGGAGAAAACAAAAAAGAGGGCGTGAAGCTTAATAAGAGAGACGAAAAAGAAAAATAACACGAGGTAAAATTGCAAAGAAAAAGAATGCTGAACAGCGACACTGGGTCACCCAGTGTCAGTGGACTGCAGAATTTCTTGCAACTTACGAAAACGAGCTGGAATTTTCCGAAACCAGAAAATACCAACGAAACACACTGAAATTCAGAAATTTAACAGAAAATAAAATCTCAAAAAAATATCTAACAACGGGCACAAAAACAATTTCACCGTGTCCCTGGCAACGAGGCCAAAATTTGACCGCACTCTCGAGGTGCGACAAAAATAAAATATAATAACCCAGACTATCCTACTAACTTGTAGAAGAGATAAATACGGGATCGATCCACAGGGAGCACGGATTATTGAAATTATGTCGATTGATGAATTAATGAGATAACACACAAAAAGGGGGGGGGGATTGATTTGGATTTTTATACTAAGAGAAAAATAAAATAGCAAACTAATTAAATAAGATGAAACAATTAAAAATAATATTACTAAAGATTTAACAGATGAAATCAATGGGAAATAAATACCCCAACTCATGGTTCATTCATCCCCCATGTTAACACGACTATTTTAACCTCAACGTTTACTTTATTCGGTTTCAAGATTAATGTCCCTCGGGAATCAAAAGTGCTTCGATTTCCAGGTCCTATCCCTTAAGAAAACATTTTTAACTAAGCAGTCTAGGTTAGCCCATACATTTAACCCGATTAAAAAGCATTAAGCCCTAGGATGAGAGCAAACAACTTCCCAAGTACACTTAGCGCCCGTAAGAACCTCGATTTAATTCACCTAGTGAATCCACTAGTTGTTACCAAGAGTCTCCACATATAACAATTACGGATTGGACATATGCTTTAGACTTAAAGATATATTAAAACAATTAACCTAGGTGATGGAGTCTAAATCAATTAATTCCAATACGCAAGAAATTGAACCAGATGAATTAAACAATCCCAAAAACAAATATTGTAAACATCTTGAATTACATAATCACATTAAACATGGGTTCAGAAATTCCCGGAATTGGGATAAAAGAGTTTAGCCCTTAACAAACATAATTATCGTACGCAAGTTTTTAATTCAGAAAGAAATAATGAAACAAACTTGAACAAAATCCTTCTCGTCTTCCAATTCGAGCCTTCTACCTTCTTTCCCAATAGTAGTAACGTGTGATGGCTGCTTCCTTCTCTCTCCAATCTAATATATTTTCCAATTGAGGGATCCCCTTATTAACTCTTCCGCGTTGCCCGATTCTATTCTTCCTCTAATTAAGTCGGCTGAATTAGCCCACGTATCTG
This sequence comes from Stenogyne calaminthoides, assembly GCA_037126765.1. Classification (NCBI taxonomy): domain Eukaryota; kingdom Viridiplantae; phylum Streptophyta; class Magnoliopsida; order Lamiales; family Lamiaceae; genus Stenogyne; species Stenogyne calaminthoides. The sequence goes on along the minus strand of JBBCBC010000008.1, from coordinate 16,507,515 downwards.
CTCCAAATCTTCAGCATATCAATCTTCCATATATGTCCCTTGACCAAATCTTTCCATAATAAACTATTGAGACCAAATCTTTTTCATAACAACAAACTGCAAGCTGGATTCTTTCTCCACACCATTCTGGAACATGGGCCTGCACTGGGTCGGCCAGTGTGGGCTTTTGTAACACCAATTTGGCCCAATAATTCTTTCGCCCAAAAATCACCTAAAGACACATAAAAACACACAAAACGATCAAGTGCGGAATTGTTCGATCAAATCACATATAAGTAATCTAACATGCCATTCTAACATAAACGAGCCCAATAAATTGTACTCTATCATATTAAAAACAAGCACATTTTGCAACCTATCATGTTGATTGATTGATAGATGTATAACCAAGCTTATGGTAGAAATATTCATGATTCAGAGTCTGAGTGTAAACATTAGCCACTTTGAGAGATGCGAGAAGAGAGTGATCCGCTAGCAAGAGTTGTTTGCTCTAATGAATATCTTGTTGCAAATAATAATAAATAAATAAATAACCCGTCAATGAAGTTGTTAACCTTAGTAAAACATTGAGATAGTAGAATTATGATGTGAGCTCCATACCTTTCTGTCACTTAACTTGAGCGCAATAGAGGATGACTATTAACTATCTATTCATATATAGTATTCGATTTTGAATAGTTTTGAAATGCGATCGTTTGTTAATTTGAATGTTTTAGAAGAAGGAATTGGTAATTAAGAATATTAGAAATTTATGTCGCGCTTTTATCACTAGGGACTAGTAATAAGCTAGTTGGGGGTGTTGGGAGAATAATTTAATAAAGATATATGATTTTGATTAGATCCCAAAACCCCGAGTATGACATGTTGAGGATAATCTTGATAGTTGAAATGGGATTAGGTTTTATAGTATTGAGGATGATATTCGCAAAATGTATAGTCGTGAGATATATAGATCGTGTTAGATCTCAAGATTCAAGAATCAAGATAAGCTTTCGAAGAAACAAGTTTCAAAGATGAAACTAAGTTTCAAGACTGCAAGAAATCGAGAATCAAGACTAAGTAGAAATCAGATATCAAGACTCAGTAGGAAATCGAGATATCAAGACTCAAAGATGAAACCGAACTGGAAGATCAAAGATGAAGACTCAAGATATCAGTCAAGATATCTCAAGATCAAGACTTCCGTACACCGGAAGACTCGTAAGACTTCAAGACTCAAGACGCATTGAAGACTCGTATGACTCAAGACACGTAAGACCGAAGAATCAAGATCAGAGAACATCAAGGAATTACCGAAGACTATAATGTAACAATGCTCGGAAGATAAACCTGAATGTTCGAAAGCAATCAAAAATATTATCCGGGCGGATTAATACGAGAAAAAACTGTATTGCTTAGAAAAATGATATTGCCCAAGACATTCCATGCGCATAAAAAGGAACTAAGAGAAAAGTGTTGTTGTTAAGGTTATATCAACTCAAGTTTGTAAACCAAAAGAGCCGATTGAAGGTGTCTACCTTTAACTGGAGACAAAAAAGTCAAAAAGAGGAAAGACAAAGATCAGCATGACATACGATACTGGAGCAATTATTGTGAGAAAGAAGTCAAATACAAAAGTTCAGATCGCAAAAAAGTGTAGACCGGCTACATGAGAGGCTATTGCCTAAAACGTGTTAGGAGTTTCAAACCCTAAATATAGTCGTTTCTCACACACCATAAGAGAAACTCTTAAAACTATCTCTCCAACGGATAGTTTTTCAAGAGTGACCTTGGTGTATGCCTATAAATACTTGTGACCTCTACATTTATCAGAAGGTTATGAAATTTATAAATAACTCAAGAAGCTCAAACTTATTATTTGAAAGTTAAAAGCACTTAAAAACTTAGAATTTCCCAAGTGCTTTTTATATTGAAGAGAGCTCACTAAACTAAGCCTAGCTTGATAAGATATATCTGAAGCTTAGTCTCAGATATCCCAGCCTTTGCATTGTACTTCATTTAAAGGATATCTCATCTAGTTGAAACCAACCGAGAAAACCCCAAACCATGAGAATGTAGTTGGAGTGTGTTTGTTGGTGAGAAGAGTTGTAAAAGAGTTAGTAAACTACGGTGAGTAGTCGAGGAAAAGCTCTAGAGGAGAATTTAGTAAGCTCTGAGAGGTAGTCGAAAGCTTGTTTGTGTTTGATAAGTAAACTACGGAGGTAGTCGAAAGCTCAAGGTCGGGTTGAGTAAGTAAACTTCGTGGAGTAGTCGATTTCGGGGCGAAAGTTGAGTAAGTAAACTACGCGAGGTAGTCGTAAAGCTCAAGAAGTGATTAGTGAATTTCCGAGGATCGAGGAGAGAGTAGACGAGGGAGCTTGGAGTCTCGAACCACTATAAATTTTTCGCGGTTGTTTATTGCTTTCATATCTCTGCGGCTTAATTGCATTGATTTAAATCGAAAAGCATATTTTCACCGAGATTTCGGTTGGAATTAATCCTTTGGAAGTTGCATATAATTGAATCAACCTAATCACTATTCCATTCAAAGGAAGGTTTTAAAAGAAAACTTAAAACGAGTATAAACTAAAGGGCCAACCATTCAAGACATCGAGTAGGCTGACGGATAGTTACCGTGAACTTACTCTTCGAGGGTTCGATTAAGTTAGTTCTCGATCCAAACCTTTCGGGATCTCTCGAAAACTTAGGACTCGGTTGGGGGATTATCCGGGGTTTAAAGCGACTCTGGGATCACCATCTCGATGGAGACTTTGATTTCGAGTGATTTGTGCTTCTCAGGACCAAATCTTCGGAATGACTGACCCAAAAGTGACCTCCCGGTAAAAAGTTTTAAAAACATTTGAACCGTGTATTCCCCCATACACGTGTAAGACTCGTTTGCCGGGACCAACAAGTGATATCGGAGCGGTGGTTCAACTTGACCACAACTTTTTGTTGACCAAAGTTTTATTTGCCAAAAAAAAAAAATTACTTGTGGTCTATCTTAAGCGATCTTATTTTTTGAATTCTTAAAAGACTCGGATAAAAAAATGTCTTCTAAGAAACTTCCCATGTTCTCGGTGGAGAACTATGATTTATGGAGATTAAGAATGCGAGGCTCACCGTATTCTAAACATGAACGAATGTGGAGAGTGGTCTCTGAAGGGCCATTCCAATTATCGTGGTGAATCCAGAGGAACAAGATAATGAGAGAAACGATCCTAGAAGCAGAATTTCCTAAGTCTCGATGACTCGACTCGAGGAGAGAAAGTTAGTTAATCTAGACTATATTATAAAGACACACTATACAAGACAATTGATGATGGTGTGATGGGAATGATCTCTCAACGCAATATCAAGAAAAGAAATTTGGGATACACTAATGTAGAATGTGCCAAGGCATGAGATCATATCAAGGAAAACAAACTTTTCGGTTGCAATAGGAAAGTTTGATAGTTTTGAAATGGAAGAAGGTGAATCAATTGACAAATTGGAAGTCGATTCACTAGTATTATGAATGATCTAAATGCACTTGGAAAGAAATATCCACAAAGAGAAATTGCATTGAAAATTCTTAGAGGTCTTTTCTAAGAAATGGGATATACATGCAAATGGTGATTGAAAACACCAAAAACATTAATTCAATGCCCTATCAACAAGTCTTTCCGAAATAAGGCCTATGAGTTTGTAATTGATAAGAAATCCAAAAAGGTCGACAAACAAAGATGATTCATCATCTAGTAAAAAATGTGGCTTTTTAAAGCCAAAGATAAAACCATAAAAACTAGAGAGTTCGAGAACTCCTTGCTAAGAATCGAGGGATGAGCTTGAGGATAAGCTAAGCAATGATGGCAAGGAGGTTTGAAAAGACTTAATAGTCGATATGGAAAATACAAAAGCTATTATTACAGAATCACTGTACCGGAAGAAACCGAGGACAAACCAACCGAGAAGAGAAAGGACACGAAACCGAAGGATCTTCATCCAAAAAGAAGGACTCCAAGTCCAGGAAGAAAGTGATCGGGGATGATGATGCCAACAGATGCTACAATTGCCAAAAGAAAGGTCACTTCCAAAGATGATTGTCCAGATCCGAAAGTGTTAAGGAGAGAAGAGAAAGGTGTTTAAAAAAGAGACAAGAAGTTCTCAAGCAAAAAAGGCCATGGTTGCGAAGAAGAACATTACGAGGAGGATCTAGCTCTTGAGATGAAATATTCTCGATAAAGGAAAGTGATGACATTTGTCGATGGCCATTGAGGAGGTAAACTCTTCTTTCTCTTGTTTGTTGCTCCTACACTAGCACAAGAGTTGTCAAGTTCAACCGTAAATAGTCAATTTGACCGATGGATTCTTTTTGAGAATCGATGAAGGACTATCTCCGTCTTACAAGAATGCTAAATAAAACTCAAGAGAATAATAAAGGGAATCAAGGCCGAAAAATCTAAAATAGAAAGACTCTAGCAAAACGAGATCAACTAATCAATTAATGGAGCTACCGATGGTGGATGTTCGAAAGTACAACTCTTAGAGAAAGAGAAGTTGATAGTGACCCTAACCTAAAAGCTAGAGAAATCCATCAAGAAATTCACCGATCGTAACTAAGTTCAATGACCTCCGAGAAGCATGAAACTCTACAGAACTGTGAGTATAAGGCATGTAAAAGTTAACTCTATTGAATAATGATCTAAAGTAATAGATGAAATTAGAAAGTTACAGAGATCCGCCACTATAAAACTGGATTGGGATACATTCCGGGGAACCTCACAAGGTCATTTTGAATGCCGCATCAAGTAACAAGAAGACAATCTTTTGTAAAACCAATGGCACCCACACTTCAAATCAAGAAATGCCCAAGGTGCTTTGGACAGGTGAAAAGGACATATGGTACCAAAAAAACCTAATGATCAAAGTGAGAAAGCCCAAACCTCGGTGAAGGCTAGAAAACCTGAGCACTCGAGGGGAAAATTTCTGTAAGTACTTCAAAGCCTCAGGCTAAGATTGCAAACCCGAAAGGATCCACATCAACCATCGAGGAATCTTGAAGAGAAACACTTTCGCAGAGACATTCTCAATTGAAGAGACCAAGTCCTCAAAAGATAACCGAAGACCCAAATTTCAAGATGCATAACCTGAACCCCACTTCAGTTTAAGGGTAAAGGTTATTCAACCCAGTCAACAAAGATTTAGACCCCACGCACCGAAGCCAAAGCAAATGAACAAAAGGCCCGAACTAAAGGAAAATTCAAAAGCCCATGTTCATGCTAAAGCTAAGACACATACACGTAAAACGCTAAGGCACCCAAAGAGTAGTAAATGTGTATGTTGATGTTTTATGGAAGACAAATTAGCCACTCTAAAGTAATTAGAGTTGTCAGCAATTTGGATTCCAAAAGGTACAAGTAACAGATAGGACCCTATACCAATCGGGCATTAAATCTAATCTGTTTTTGGGAAAAATGTAAAAGGGCATCGAATCGAATGAAGATATCATTACCACTGTTGAAAGAAGATCCGAGATGTCATTGTTGGAAGATGAATTTCCTTCATGGACTTCAAGAGAAATCAAGCTGAAGAAGGAACTTCATCAGAGATCATATTGAAAAAGGACGTCAGAATAGAGAAAATTCATACTGATAAGCAGAGAGCTGATATCTTGACTAAACCTTTGACTGAATCAAGATTTTAGAAACTTTTAGTTGAATTAGGGATGTTAGATCCAGGTGTATAGAGTAAAATCTGAAAAATTGAAGGTTTTCGGATGCATGAAGTTTTTCATAATTCTACCGAGAAACTCAGATAAAATGGAAATCTCGAACCGAAGTCTCGTGAAACTCAAATTCATCAAGGTCGAAGACTGGGATTATAATTGAACCCATTCAAGATTTCGATTATTATCTTTGACATTTTATCAAGGTCAGTACTCAGTAAGACTGATAGAGAGAAATTAGTCTGAAGAAGTAATGACTCATGCGACTCATTTATTGCTTAAATGAAGCTCAGTAATCATTTGCAATAAATACAAAACACCTACGGAATGGTTTTGGGCATGATCGTTTTGAAATTCGAAGAAGGTCAACAATCTATTTAATGCTCTTGTTACATTAATGACCAATGAGGATATTTTGGTGGCTTATTTTTTCGGAGATCATTTGTTCAGATATCCGATTAATGGGAGATTAATCTCAACCGTTACTTTTCACCTAACCAACGCGAATTCCAACAATCTCCAAACTATTTATACCCCAAGAAGCCATTCAAGCAAAATTTGATCAAACCCTTCGTTCCCAAAATCCTCTCGCCAAAATAAATCCCTTTGCCCGTAAAACCTAAACCCTAAATCTTCAATCTCTCAAATGGCTCCTACCATTTTTGACAAATTAGTTTAAACCAATAAACCTTGGTACGAAGTTCGTTGTCGCCGATAGCACAACCAACTCTAAACCGTAAAGGAGGCTCTCCATATGATCCGTTTGGCTGACTCACTCATCTCGCCGCAGTTTAACACGACCAAGAATACTGAAGAGGTGTCGAGTTCATCCGTAATATGAATATAGATGAAGAGGATGGTATGCATTTCGAGATTATTGTATCTCATTTAGAGCATTCTGCTCTAAATACATCGATTTTGGAAAGGAATTGTACATTATTCCGAAAAATTTAAATGATATTTTTGAGCTTTGTGATAGAGGAGAGGATCCTCTTTGTGTATATGTTGGGTAGAGAGCGAAGTATTTAGATAGGATTGCTTTGAGAATCAGAAAATTTGAGGCTACACCGCATAAGAGGCATTTGAAGCCACAATATAAAGTATTGATAGATATTGTGAGTAAATGCATCATGAGTCATTGGGAGTTTTGAGTGATTATTATACCCCAAAGCTCAGAATAATGGCGGCGACGAGGCTTCACCCACCATTGCATTTCAATGGCTCAAATTCTTGATTCGAGATGGTGAGTGAACAGTGCCAAACTCATAAGAAAGGTTAGGGCGATCTCGATCAAAGGCAAAGATCCACGTATGCCACAAAAAAAATAGCATTTATTTTGGAGATGTGCGAGAGGAGGAGGACATCTTTCGCCATTCGACCCCATTCCCTAAGTCCAAGGTACTCTTCAAGCCCATTCTTTGTGAAGAAATATGCCATCGGGGAAGAAAGAAAAGAGGAATCACCAAGTTACTGCTGAAAAAGAAACTCAACAAACCGGGGGGAAGGTTTTGTTGGAGGCCAAAATGGAGCAGGGTGAGAAGATGAAGAAGGAAAACCTTGACCCCCCAAAGCACAGAGATCGGTGGTTCTCACCGATGAAGGTGGCAGTGATTCTGAAGAGATTCAACTTGAGAGCCAAACCGCTCAGAATTCGCCATTACAAGTCTTGGCTCAGGTTATCTCTAAGGCACAGAGCAGTCGAGGAGCGGGTCTTCTCCGAGGTGCTTGAGACATCGCTCGATTCGAAAAAAAATTTCGGGGGAAATTTTTAAAGGAACCAGCCCTCGAGATTCCTACTAAAGATGTGTTTAGAAGACAGAAGAGCCAACTCAGAAGTCAATTGAGGATTATGCCACCAAAGCCCCGTAACCCACTCAGATGCAAACCGAGGACTCGTTCAAGACAACATTCTTTGCCGAGACTCGGTGAGCAGCTTATTTTTGATGAGCTCTCGAGTGATCTACTTTTTGATCCTTGACTAATGCTTCAACCGAACCAGATAGCCCAAGATGGAATAAGGTCGGTCAAGAAACCGAGTGGAGGAAAGCGAAATCAGTTCATCCTTGATCACACTCCCGAAGCTCGACTCATACCTACGATCCGCGAAGATATCTTCTTCCGGGATTAAGGACGACGGTTTTCATCCTCAATCGACTCTTCCGGAGATGCTTAACATTATCACGAGATTCAGAGGCTTAAGATCGGTGGAATGAGCAGAGACAACATTCCCCGATCGAAGTTCTCAGGATTCAAGGAAGACAAAGCTCGGGATGAAAATTGCGATTTTGATGAGTGGGTTCAAGAAGATAGGCTGAGAGGAGAGCTATCGGGTTGGTGCCTCAGGCGAGACAAATTTCAAGATGGGGACCAACGGGGGAGATGCCGAGGATCATCTCGGATGGAGAAAACTTCTTCAGGCCGATCAACCTGAAATCATTCAACCTCGGTGGTTAGCACTCTTCAGTAACTCTGGCACTTATTAACAATTATTATGCCAAAGTTAATGGATTTCTATCTTTAACTCTGAATTGGTTCGATGAACAGACCGAGGCTCGATGGAGTTGGAGCTCGAATGAAGCCGATGCTCGTGTGAGGACCGACCACCAGTTATTAATCAACCTCGGGATGATCAATCGCCAAGGCATGCGAATGTTCTCGAAATCGACCTCACTCCCATTTTGGAGAAGCTTGACAAGGTTGAGCCAATGATGAACAAGATTGATCGGATGGAAGAGACATTAGCGACCAAACTCGAGAAGATGGAGAATCTGAGAGTTCATCTTCGCACTGTGCAAATACAAAACACTCGACCGAAAGATGACCTCCATGGAAGATAAGCTGAATGAGAAGCCGGAGGAGTCAAGTACGAAGCCGAAAGGCCGAATCGAAATAGAAGCACCGGGAGAATATCAATTTTAAAGGTGAACCGGCAGAGAAGAATGAAGTGTCGATCAAATTGCTATCGATTTAAATGAGCTCAATGCTCATGACCAAGATGACAGAGAGATGTTTAAAGATGCTCTCTTCGCCGGTTGCCTTCATCTTCAAGAGTTTTATGGCTAAGAACCACCTCAAGAGGTGGAAGATGAATGGATCAATTAGGGGAGAGGTGCTATTTGTAAGCAAAAAGAGCAATATCACATGGACACAAAGACTTCCTGCATTTCTTCCAAATTACGGTAAGAAGGGGGAAAGACCGAAGAAGACTTGAGAAGTAATTGGCACGCATTTTGGAGAAAAAGGCACAAAAGAAGCTTAAATGAATAGCCTATCCAAAGCCTTGAAGGAAGTCGGCTATTTGAAAAACCGGTTCAAACCAGTGGAGAAGCCGATCTACACCTCAGTTTTCGAGGAAAACCATGCTTGAAGTAGTAAGAGAGAAACCGAAAAGCAGATCTAAGGTTGGAAACAAGCCAGTCAAGCATCGACCGCCTATGAAGAGGAAAGCCTTGGGCATTGTTGAACCCGGAAAGAAGCGAAGCTAAAGGCTTCTAAAACCCACCCAAACAAAGCTGATGGTTGAATTAGAAGAGTCTGAAGGTCAACATCAGAAGAAAGTCTTCAACACCAGGAATGCTCTGAAGACACTCCAGATATAACAAGCTAAGAAAGCTCTTGCCAGCCTCAAAGCGTGCGAGGATCGTGAAAAAGGTCAAGAAGAAAAACGAAGTGATGAGAATTTACAAAAAGTTTGCGAGCAAACGGAGAGGGACTTCCAAAGCAATAAAATGGCCACACATCGACAAATGGATGCCCATCCAATTCAATGATAGTTGGGAAGAGGTCAAGAGAACCTTCTGATTCTATTATGAAGTGCTCAGGGAATGGAAAGGGGAAAGCTCAGATCCAAATGAAGCCTTTTATTGAATATCTCCTAACCTTCTATCCTAAATATCTCTCAAAGTGGATAAACCTTGCGGATGAAGGAAAGGTGCATAATAGCCCCCCAACCCATATACCTACCCTCTTCCAAGACTTGATAATGGCTCGGTGAATGAAAAAAGCCATTACTCAAGAAATTGCTCAATATCTTTGGACGATTAGGTGCAGGCAGGAATCCAGGATATCATCAAGGAAAGAAATGCAATCAAGAAGAGGTATTTGAATGTTCAACCCGGAGGTACCATTGATGAAATCAAGAAGATGCAAACCAAGAGTGTAAGATCAAGAGCCAAATCAAGATCAAGATCAAGACTTACTCAAGACACTTGTAATTTTTTATCTTTTATGTCTTTTATTTTTATTCGATAAATTTCATCAGAACTTGTAATACTTACTACCATCATCAATGAAAATTTATCATTTATGCTCAAAGATAATATCTCATTATCTTATTTACAAGTCTTTTACTTTTGATATGCTGAATGGTGTCTCTGAATGAATTGTTTATGGGAAATTGTATAAGTATTTGGTGATGAATCCTTTGAGAGATTCATTACTGAAGAAATTGTTGAATGATTAATTCTTGGGAGATTCTCGAAATTGTTGAGAGATTCTCTGCTCAGAAATTTTGAGACATAACCAATCTTGTAATAGGATAAATGAAACTCCCGAGTTTAGGGTTGTATGGTTGTAACAAGATAGGTTTTGGCATCATCAAAAAGGGGAAATTGTTGGGAGATGAATTTAATAAAGATATATGATTTTGATTAGATCCCAAAACCCCTGAGTATGACATGTTCAGGATAATCTTGATAGTTGAGTCAGGACTCAGTTTTATAGTATTCAGGATGATATCTGCAGAATGTATAGTCAGTAGATATAGATCGAGTTAGATCCAAGATTCTCAAGAACTCAATATAAGCGGCGAAGAAACTGGGTTTAAAGATGAACTGCTTTCAAGACTCAAGAAGAAACCGAGAATCAAGACTCATAAACCGAGATATCAAGACTCAGCAGAAATCGAGATATCAAGACTCAAAGATGAAATCGAGGAATCAAGATCAAGATGAAGACTCAAAGATATCGGCCAAGATATTCAAGACTCAAGACTCGTAAGACATCAAGACTCGTAAGACTCAAGACTCGTGAACACGCATGAAGACTCAAGACCCAAGACTATAAGACTCAAGACACGTAAGATTTAAGACATCAATAACCGAAGATCAAGAATATCAAGACATGCAAGAATTATCAAGACTCCAAGAATGTAATTAATGCTCAAGATAAACCCGAATGTTCCGAGGCAAAAAAAAATATCTATCCGGTTGATGCAATATCGAGAAAACTGTGATTGCTTAGAAAAATAGATATTGCACAAGACATTCCATGCGCATAAAAGGAACTAAGACAAAGTGTTGTTAAGGTTATATCAACTCGAGTTTGTAACAAAAAAGAGCCGTTGAAGGTGTACTACCTTTAATCGAGACAAAAAGTCAAAAAGTTTAAGACAACACTGTACCACTATCGCGACGATAATCGATAAAGGACAGTTGCCGAGAAAGATGTCAAGTACAAAAGTTCCAGATCGCAAAAAAGTGAAAGGCGGCTACATGAGAAATTATTGCTAAAAACGTGTTAGGGAGTTTCAAACCTAAATATAGCGTTCCACACACCATAAGAGGAAACTCACGGCTATCTCTCCAACGGATAGTTTTTCAAGAGTGGCCTTGGTGTATGCCTATAAATACTTGTGACCCTCTACATTGTAAGGTTACGGGGAAATTTATAAGCAACTCAAGAAGCTCAAACTTATTATACATAAAGTTAAAGCACTTTCGAAAAACTTAGAATTTCCCAAGTGTTTTTATATTGAAGAGAGCTCACTAAACTAAGCCTAAGCTTGATAAGATATATCTAGAAGCTTAGTCGGGATATCCTAGCCTTTGCATTGTACTTCATTGTAAAGGATATCGTGATCCTAGTTGGAAACCAACCGAGAAACCCCAAACCCTCGAGAAGGTAGTTGGGTGTGTTTGTTGGTGAGAAGAGTTGTAAAAGAGTTAGTAAACCACGGAGTAGTCGTAAAGCTCCAGAGGAGAAGTTAGTAAGCCACAGAGGTAGTCCAAAGCTTGTTTGTGTTTGAGTAAGTAAACACGGAGGTTGAGGTAAATGTCAGGGTTGAGTAAAGTCGGGTTGAGTAAGTAAACTGGGTGAGTTGAAATGTAAAGCCTCGGGGGTAAAGTTGAGTAAGTAATTTCACGAGGTAAATGAGTGGCGTCGGGAAGTGATTAGCTATAATTTCTCGAGGATCGAGGAGAGTGGACCGTGGAGCATTGAGTCTCTAAACCAGATTTATAAATTGTCGAAGTGTTGTTTATTGCTATTCCATTCCTTATTAAAAATTGAGGTTTTCGTCCAACCTTAAAAGCAGTATAAACTAATCGTTACCAAACCATTTACGCAGAGGTTTGATAAGAATCAATTTGGAAGTTGCATATAATTGAATCATACTTTAATCACTATTCCATTCAAAGGAAGGTTTTCAAACAAAGCTTAAAACGAGTATAAACTAAAGGGCCAACCATTCAATCCTGAGTAGCTAGAACTCGAGGATATCTTCCGAGGGTTCGAGAAGTTAATTGAAACAGATCTCTCAAACACTGGGGACTCGGTTGGGATTCTCGAGGTTTACGAAAGCGACCGGGATGTTTTGTCTCGATGAACTTTGGAAGTGATTTTGCTTCTCGGGACTAAATCTTGAGACGGCTGAAAGTGACCTCATAAAAAAAAAAGTTTTAAAAACACTTGGAACACGTGTATTCCCCATACACGTGTAAGACTCGTTGCACCGGGACCAATGGGGGTATGATTAGTGTTTAAATATGTATTTATTATATTTGTTTCATGTGTTATTTTGGTATATTATTTGTAGCATTTTTATATATAATTTCATAAGTATAATGTAACATATTTAGTACATGTATGTTTTGATTGTTGAGGTCATAACTTGAGTTATACTTATCCAAATTATAGGATATTGATGTTGTTGGACACCTAAGACAATGTACTAAAGCTATATGTTTTATAATTGTCCAATATTGCAAATTTTGGGGTCCAATTATACTCAAAAAGTCGAAACTACATTGTTGTCCAGATTTTGAATGAGTTTTGATCCAAAACACATTTTCATATTTGGACAATATCTTTAGCTATACTAATCCTATTAACCCAATTCCAGTTGTATTTGATCACTAATCCATTGAGATACAAGTTGTCTTCAGGTTCAAAAGGTCAAAAACATCGGCATCAAGGGTGAAAAGCAGAATCAATGTAAATGTTAAATTTGTCAACAAAATTCGCTACCAAATCTGAAAACAGTTTGAGCTACCTCACCATTTCGGTCATAAATCTCAAACTACAAATCCAATTGCTGACATTTTGGTATCCTTGGAAAGATAATTCAATGGTCTACAATTATTATTCAGGGAGCAAGTCAAGATTTGGAAGGATAGAAGGCTTAAAAATCATTCTTTGTAGGCTGCCAAATTGAGTACAAAAATCCACAATGTACAAACTTGAGGCCTATATAAAGGGCTCTTTTTTAACCCTTGAGAGACATTCAATTCATCCAATTCTTGTAATACATCTATCATTAGTCTAGTATTTCTCTCAAAGAAAATAAGTTGTGTCTGTATTAGTATGAGTAGCTAAGTATTTTGCTAGAGCTAGGGTTGAAGCTTTAGTATAATACTAGTGATGTTCTTGGCTTGTCAATAAATATCTTCAAAAGGTATAATCTTTTTAGTTACTTAATGAATTATGTAAAAGTTTTTGTTATGTTGAGACTTTGATTTGTTGTAGACATATTAGCACAATGAATGCTTAGCCTTACATATCAATAATTAATTTCATAAACTCGTTAAATTAAATAAAAGAAAGTCTTCATAATTCTCCAAGTTCTTAATGTTTTATCTTCCGATTGAAATCACTTGATTGTTAGATTTCAATTGAGTTATCAAAGATAGCCAAGAATAAATCTAATGTTTTACTTAAAGTGGAATCCCAAAGCTCTAGTATTTAGAATATTGTATAGACCCTTGAATTATTACCTACTGGTTGACATCTTTTCTTCCAAACCTCCCTGTGGTTCGTCACTCGGACTTCCGAAAAATTTTATTACTTGAAAAAAACCTACACTTGGGTGTACAACTTCAAGAGTTATCAAGTTTTTTTTAGCTTAATCGATTCTTGAGTGGTTCGCTAAACGTTGCACAAATTTCTTCAAATTCTTTTAAATGAAAATAAGGGTTTTCAGATTCAAAACCGTGAAAATTTGAAAGTAATTGAATAATACTAGGTTTGAATCTGAAATTATTTGCATTTTGTGGGTATACAATACATAATGGGATGTAATTGCGTTGAGGTTCTAAGAAAACTCGCCTGGAGCGAGCTTGTATATTTTCATTAATGTGTCTTTCAATTTCTCCATCCACACTTTCATTTTCACCCATGTTTGAAGCAATACTACTTAAAATAACTATATGACTTCTTATTAAACGACCACTTATACTATCACGAGTCCAATTATGCATAAACTAACAAAAACAACAAAGTAAATTTTAGTAACAATTACGCATACGACTAATAAAAACAATGAAGTACAGAGATAAAGAGAAAGAAAAATTACCTACTTGAGAGGCAAAACCTCACGAATGAGGAATCGTTCTCCGCAAAACATCCCCGGCAACGGCGCCAAAAATTAGATAACTCTTGAAGTTGTACACCCAAATGTAGGTTTGTCTCAAGTAATAAAATTTCTCAGAAGTCCGAGTGTCGAACCACAGGGTGGTTTGGAAGAAAAGATGTCAACCAGTAGGTAATAATTCAAGGGTCTATATAATATTCTAAATACTAGAGCTTTGGGATTCCACTTTAAGTAAAACATTAGATTTATTCTTGGCTATCTTTGATAACTCAATTGAAATCTAACAATCAAGTGATTTCAATCGGAAGATAAAACATTAAGAACTTGGAGAATTATGAAGACTTTCTTTTAGTTAATTTAATGAGTTTATGAAATTAATTATTGATATGTAAGGCTAAGCATTCATTGTGCTAATATGTCTACAACAAATCAAAGTCTCAACATAACAAAAACTTTTACATAATTCATTAAGTAACTAAAAAGATTATACCTTTTGAAGATATTTATTGACAAGCCAAGAACATCACTAGTATCTTACTAAAGCTTCATCTCTAGCTCTAGAAAAATACTTAGCTACTCATACTAATACAAACACAAATTATTTTCTTTTAGAAAAATACTAGACTAATGATAGATGTATTACAAGAATTGGATGAATTGGATGCCTCTCAAGGGTTAACAAAAGAGCCTTTTATATAGGCCTCAAGTTTGTACATTGTGGACTTTTGTACTCAATTTGGCAGCCAACAAAGATTGATTTTTTCGGTCTTCTATCTGTCTAAATCTTGACTTGCTCCCTGAATAAGAATTGTAGGTATTTAGATTATCTTTCCAAGGATACCAAAATGTCAGCAATTGTATTTTTATTTTGAGATTTATGGCCGAAATGGTGAGGTAGCTCAAACTGTTTTCAGATTTGGTAGCGAATTTTGTTGACAAATTTAACATTTACATTGATTCTGCTTTTCACCCTTGATGCCGATGTTTTTGACCTTTTAAACCTGAATACAACTTGTATCTCAATGGATTATTTATCCAATAAAACCGGAATTTGGCAATTGGATTGGTATAACTCAAGATATTGTCCAAATACGAAAATGTGTTTTGGATCAAACTCATTCAAAATCTGGACAACAATGTTGTCTCAACTTTTTGAATATAATTGGACCCCAAACTTGCAAGATTGGACCAATATGAAAATTTATAGCATTAGTACATTGTCTTAGGTGTCCAACAACATCAACATCCTATAATTTGGATAAGTATAACTCAAGTTATGACCTCGACAATCAAACAATACATCTACTAGCTATGTTACATTATACTTATGAAATTATATATGAAAATGCTACAAATAATCTACTAAAATAACACATGAAACATTTATAATAAATACATGTTTAAACACTAATCATACCCCCCAACTAGCTTATTACTAGTCCCTAGTGATAAATGCGTGACATAAATTTCTAATATTCTTTATTACCAATTCCTTCTTCTAATACATCCAAATTAACAAACTAACGCATTTTAAAACTACTCAAAATCGAATACTATATAAATAGATATTTTAATAGACATCCTCTATTGTGCTCAAGTTAAGTGACTGAAAGATATGAAGCTCACATCACAATTCTACTATCTCAATGTTCTACTAAGGTTAACAACTTCATTGACGGGTTATTTATTTATTTATTTATTTATTTATTATTATTATTATTATTATTATTATTATTATCACTATTATTATTTTCAACAGGATATTCATTAGAACAAACAACTCATGCTAGCGGATCTCTCTCTTCTCGCATCTCTCAAAGTGACTAGTGTTTACACTCAGACTCTAAATCATGAATATTTCTACCATAAGCTTGGTTATACATCTATCAATCAATCAACAATACATGCAACATAAGTCAGAAGGTCTTTATTGGGTTGTAATGAGGCTTAGGTTGAAGCTAGAAACATATTTGGCTCTGGTCTTAAACTCAAGGTGATGTGTAACAATAAATTCCCTATGTAAAAATAATTGTGTTTATTCACATCTTTTAGTTTCTTCAATTCCATCATTCACCTTTCCACATAATTTTTCAGGAACTGCACTCTTATTTTTTTTTTTTTTTTTTTTTTTTTTTATATACAAACTACACCAAAGTCAAATATGTTCTTACCTTCACCCTAAGCCCCATTACAACCCAATAAAGCCTTCTGACTTATGTTGCATGTATTGTTGATTGATTAATAGATGTATAACCAAGCTTATGGTAGAAATATTCATGATTCAGAGTCTGAGTGTAAACATTAGCCACTTTGAGAGATGTGAGAAGAGAGTGATCCGCTAGCAAGAGTTGTTTGCACTAATGAATATCTTGTTGAAAAAAATAATAATAATAATAAATAAATAAATAACCCGTCAATGAAGTTGTTAACCTTAATAAAACATTGAGATAGTAGAATTATGATGTGAGCTCCATACCTATCTGTCACTTAACTTGAGCGCAATAGAGGATGACTATTAAACTATCTATTCATATATAGTATTCGATTTTGAATATTTTTGAAATGCGATCGTTTGTTAATTTGAATGTATTTGAAGAAGGAATTGGTAATAAAGAAAATTAGAAATTTATGTCGCGCTTTTATCACTAGGGACTAGTAATAAGCTAGTTGGGGGGTATGATTAGTGTTTAAATATGTATTTATTATATCTGTTTCATGTGTTATTTGGTATATTATTTGTAGCATTTTCATATATAATTTCATAAGTATAATGTAACATAGTTAGTAGATGTATTGTTTGATTGTTGAGGTCATAACTTGAGTTATACTTATCCAAATTATAGGATATTGATGTTGTTGGACACCTAAGACAATATACTAAAGCTATAAGTTTTCATATTGGTCCAATATTGCAAGTTTGGGGTCCAATTATCCTCAAAAAGTCGAAACTACATTGTTGTCCAGATTTTGAATAAGTTTTGATCCAAAACACATTTTCATATTTGGACAATATCTTGAGCTATACTAATCCTATTAACCCAATTCCAGTTGTATTGGATCACTAATCCATTGAGATACAAGTTGTCTTCAGGTTCAAAAGGTCAAAAACATTGGCATCAAGGGTGAAAATCAGAATCAATGTAAATGTTAAATTTGTCAACAAAATTCGCTCTCAAATCTGAAAACAGTTTGAGCTACCTCACCATTTCGGTCATAAATCTCAAACTACAAATCCAATTGCTGACATTTTGGTATCCTTGGAAAGCTAATTCAATGGTCTACAATTATTATTCAGGGAGAAAGTCAAGATTTGGAAGGATAGAAGGCTGAAAAATCAATCTTTGTAGGCTACCAAATTGAGTACAAAATTCCACAATGTACAAACTTGAGGTCTATATAAAGGGCTCTTTTTTAACCCTTGAGAGACATCCAATTCATCCAATTCTTGTAATACATCTATCATTAGTCTAGTATTTCTCTCAAAGAAAATAAGTTGTGTTTGTATTAGTATGAGTAGCTAAGTATTTTGCTAGAGCTAGGGTTTAAACTTTAGTATAATACTAGTGATGTTCTTGGCTTGTCAATAAATATCTTCAAAAGGTATAATCCTTTTAGTTATTTAATGAATTATGCAAAAAGTTTTGTTATGTTGAGACTTTGATTTGTTGTAGACATATTGGCACAATGAATGCTAGCCTTACATATCAATAATTAATTTCATAAACTCGTTAAATTAAATAAAAGAAAGTCTTCATAATTCTCCAAGTTCTTAATGTTTTATCTTCCGATTAAAATCACTTGATTGTTAGATTTCAATTGAGTTATCAAAGATAGCCAAGAATAAATCTAGTGTTTTACTTAAAGTGGAATCCCAAAGCTCTAGTATTTAGAATATTGTATAGACCCTTGAATTATTACCTACTGGTTGACATCTTTTCTTCCAAACCTCCCTGTGGTTCGTCACTCGGACTTCCGAAAAATTTTATTACTTGAAAAAAACCTACATTTGGGTGTACAACTTCAAGAGTTATCAAGTTTTTTTAGCTTAATCGATTCTTGAGTGGTTCGCTAAACGTTGCACAAATTTCTTCAAATTCTTTTAAATGCAAATAAGGGTTTTCAGATTCAAAACCGTGAAAATTTGAAAGTAATTGAATAATACTAGGTTTGAATCTGAAATTATTTGCGTTTTGTGGGTATACAATACATAATGGGATGTAATTGTGTTGAGGTTCTAAGAAATCTCGCATGGAGCGAGCTTGTAAAGTTTCATTAATGTGTCTTTCAATTTCTCCATCCACACTTTCATTTTCACCCATGTTTGAAGCAATACTACTTAAAATAACTATATGACTTCTTATTTAACGACCACTTATGCTATCACGAGTCCTATTATGCATAAACTAATAAAAACAACAACGTAAATTTTAGTAACATTTACGCATACGACTAATAAAAACAATGAAGTACAGAGATAAAGAGAAAGAAAAATTGCCTACTTGAGAGGCAAAGCCTCACGAAGGAGGAATCGTTCTCCACAAAACCTCCCCGGCAACGGCGCCAAAAACTAGATAACTCTTGAAGTTGTACACCCAAATGTAGGTTTGTCTCAAGTAATAAAATTTCTCGGAAGTCCGAGTGTCGAACTCCTGGGAGGTTTGGAAGAAAAGATGTCAACCAGTAGGTAATAATTCAAGGGTCTATATAATATTCTAAATAATAGAGCTTTGGGATTCCACATTAAGTAAAATACTAGATTTATTCTTGGCTATCTTTGATAACTCAATTGAAATCTAACAATCAAGCGATTTCAATCGGAAGATAAAACATTAAGCACTTGGAGAATTATGAAGTCTTTCTTTTAGTTAATTTAATGAGTTTATGAAATTAATTATTGATATGTAAGGCTAAGCATTCATTGTGCCAATATGTCTGCAACAAATCAAAGTCTCAATATAACAAAAACATTTACATAATCATTAAGTAACTAAAAATATTATACCTTTTGAAGATATTTATTGACAAGCCAAGAACATCACTAGTATCTTACTAAAGCTTCATCTCTAGCTCTAGAAAAATACTTAGCTACTCATACTAATACAAACACAAATTATTTTCTTTGAGAGAAATACTAGACTAATGATAGATGTATTACAAGAATTGGATGCCTATCAAGGGTTAACAAAGAGCCCTTTATATAGGCCTCAAGTTTGTACATTGTGGACTTTTGTACTCAATTTGGCAGCCTACAAAGATTGATTTGTTTTGCCTTCTTATCTCTCTAAATCTTGACTTTCTCCCTTAGTAAGAATTGTAGGCCTTTGGATTAGCTTTCCAAGGATACCAAAATGTCAGCATTTGTATTTGTAGTTTGAGAATTATGGCCGAAATGGTGAGGTAGCTCAAACTGTTTTCAGATTTGGTAGCGAATTTTGTTGACAAATTTACATTTACATTGATTCTGCTTTTCACCATTGATACCGATGTTTTTGACCTTTTAAACCTGAATACAACTTGTATCTCATTGGATTATTGATCCAATAAAACCGGAATTGGGTCAATTGGATTAATATAGCTCAAGATATTGTCCAAATACGAAAATGTGTTTTGGATCAAAACTCATTCAAAATCTGGACAACAATGTAGTCTCAACTTTTTGAGTATAATTGGACCCCAAACTTGCAAGATTGGACCAATATGAAAACTTATAGCTTTAGTACATTGTCTTAGGTGTCCAACAACATCAACATCCTATAATTTGGATAAGTATAACTCAAGTTATGACCTCGACAATCAAACAATACATCTACTAGCTATGTTACATTATACTTATGAAATTATATATGAAATTGCTACAAATAATATACCAAAATAACACATGAAACAGATATAATAAATACATATTTAAACACTAATCATCTCGCACAATATTCATAGCAATCCGGGATATCAACATAGGATCCTGGTGATGGTTCTCGTGGGCTAGAGCGTTCCTCGCTTTCCAAATGTTCCAAGAAAATGTTGCGATGATTGTCATCCCCTGTTCCAGAAGGCTTCAAATTAAATCCCAAAAAAAGGCTTTAAACTGATTTGCCGTGAGGGTCTGGGGGGCCACACGAGTGGGTAATGCGTCGTTGCACGCTCTCCATAAGAATGGTTGACCTCTGGGGGAACTCTGCAATGCCATAATTTTTTCCATGATGTGTGGCTCGAGTTAGCCGAAGGCAAATTGGCGCCTCTCTTCGAATAAAGAGTGGTAGCGAGTTGATAAGCCGATCGAACGGTAAATTTATCATTTCGTGTATGATTCCAAATGATCTTATCGCTGGGCCTTCTAGCACTAATTGGGGATATTGAGAATATTAGCCGCATCCTTCTTCGTGAATATTTGAAAGATTTTCCCCCAATCTCAACATGTACCATCGCCCGCCATCAATTCGGCTGCAAGCGTTTCTCGAATTTCCTCAGTATCACCTATGAGGTCTGGACTGTACCTCACCCCGTCCCCAAGCCACCTATTCCCAAAGCATTTGACAGAGGTGTCGTCTCCAATTCTCCAAGTCGTCCCCTCATGCACTAGGCCGCGTTCTTTCAAAAAGATTCTCCAAAGGTAACTCGGTTGATAGCCAATGATTGCCGACCCAATATCGCCCCATCGAATAATATCTTGCTTTTAAAATTTGTGAAGCAAGAGAGTCACCGTTATGCAAGAGTCTCCAATATTGTTTCGCAACCATAGCTAGATTGAAGTAGAACATCTTGCGAAAACCTAACCCCCCACTGTTCTTCGGTCTGGATATCTTATCCCAACTAAGCCAATGATTTTTTAATCGTCCGGAGTGGTTTCCCAATAGAACCGAGCCACCAGTTTTTTAATATCCTCACATAGAGAAGTTTGGAAGAGGAGGCAACTCATCGCGTAGTTGGGAGTTGCTTGGACCACTGTCTTAAGGAGGATTTTCCTTCCGGCTTTTGTTAGTGACTTTTCTTTCCACCCTTTGAGGTGAGCCATGATCTTTTCCATCACAGTGCGGAAAACTCCATTTTTTCCTCTTCCAATGATTGTTGGGAGGCCCAAATACTTTGAATATTGAGTGATCAATTTCGCCCCAAGTTGCCTCCTCCCAAAGTCCTCCCATTTTTCTTCCGACACGTTCCCACTGGTGGTAATTTTAGATTTATCCATATTTATCCTTTGTCCCGATGCCCTTTCGTATTTGGAGATGATCTCCCTTACTTTTTCAACCTCCTCGTGAGTGGCTCAGAAAAACGGGATGTTATCGTCTGCATAAAAGAGATGAGACACTGAAGGAGCCCCCCGTGCAACTTTGATCCCAGTGATCTCTCCCCTCGCCTCAGCCTGTCTAATGAGAGAAGAAAAACCTTCTGCACAGATAAGAAACAGATAAGGGGAAAGGGGGTCCCCCTGACGAAGGCCCCGATCAGGAGTGAAGCTATCGGCCGGGGATCCATTAATCAGGAGGGAATAAGAAACGGTAGTCACACATCTCATAATCAACTCAATCCACCTATTATCAAATCCCAATTTTACACATATAGTCCGAAGGAAAGTCCACTCAACTCTATCATATGCTTTACTCATATCAAGTTTCAGAGCAACAAGGCCACATTTTTCCTTTTGTTGGGAAATCTGTATTTTAGTTTTGATGGAAGTTCCAAAACAGGTTGTAATAGGACCATTCAGACCTGTTAGCTGACTGATAACTTAGAATGAGATTAAGATGACCAGCTGAAATGTATAGATAGCTGATGTAAAAGATAGGTCACATATTGAGGGGGAACTCAATATGTATAGGTTAGGTCGAAGTATCAGATGACCCAGATAAGGTCAGATGATCAGAAGACTAAGAACAAATCAGAAGACAAGAAGTCAGAAGATCAGGTGAAGACAGAAGAACCTGAAGACTCAGATGAACCTGAAGACTCAGATAGACACTGAAGACTCGGGGATGAACACGAAGACTCGGATAAACTCAAGACTCGAAGAACAAACCCGATGGATCACTACTATACTTGACTGCCAGTTTAAAAGTGCATACATATTCTAAGTTAAGCTCAGTCTGCACCAAGCAACTGATCTGATCAGGTTGACCCTTAGTCAGCTGATTGAACACTGACTTAAGAATCTGATTGATAAAACTGGTTTTTCACACGGGTTAAAACAAGCTTCCGACTCTCGGTTAAACCGACGGATATCAAGATCGACCGCCTCAGGCACTCAAGAAGATTGAACATCGGTAAAAACCGATACACTAGCACTCGATCGAGTGTCGCAAATCACACCGATCCAAGACGAAAAGTTTTGGAAGTCTATTCACCCCTCCCTCTAGACTTCCACCCTCACAAAACCCGTTAGGGACCTACAAGTGGTATCGAGCGGTGGTTCTACAAACCCGCGGCTTTGAGTATCATCGATTTTTGAGGAAGAATCTTTGTGGTCATTTGAACAGATCTTGAAAAACCGTTTTTCAAAACTCATTCATTTTCAAAATCACTCAGCATGGATAATACCTCTGGCATGTACCATGATTTGCCTAAGTTTTCAATTGATGAGTATGCAGATTGGGCTATATATATGTGCAACCATCTAGGATCGATAAGTGGCAGAATGATGGAAGTCATTGAAGCGAGGACCCATCATCATATATCCGACAACCCCCAGTTGGAGGAGATCCGGACTTTTGCACCGGGAAGTCTTGTGCGAAAAAAGCCCAAATACGATGGATGTAGAAGAAAGATTTGTATACTCTAGATACAATCGCCGGGGCATATAATCATGAAGACGATGGATAAAGTCACCAAGGAGAAAATAAAGTATCTCAAAACCGCAAAACAAATGTGGATACTATTGCTGAGATGTGCGAAGGTAATGATCAGATCAAAGATAGCGACTACAAGCTGAACTGGTGAAGTTCTAAAAGCTAAAGATGTTGCCCAACGAGACCATCAACGAGCTCGATGGGAGGATCACCATGTAAATTGAATAAACTACGAGAACTTGGAAAGAGATGTCGGGACAAAGATATCAACTACAAGATCCTAAGATCTCACACCAAGAAATGGGACATGAAAGTCACGGTAATCAAGGATTGCCAAGACATTTCAAAGATGAAGCCGAATAGCTTGTTCCTAAGCCTTAAAGCCCACGAGTTCGATTTAATCGAAAGAGGACAAGCAGATGAAGACGAGATGCCTGCTGAAGCCTCAACGTCTAAATCAGTTGCGTTTAAAGCAACCAGCAGCAGATCAAAGGCCACTGAACCTGTTGGAAACATAATGAGTCAAGCAGAACAGATCGCTCTGCTTACCAGGAAACTTGAAAGATCAAATACTCAACTTGGTAAGTATCAAAGATTCTACAGAGACTATCAAGACAACAGAAGAAATAGGAGGCCAATTGACAGATCACTAGAAAGAACCAGATCTGATGATCGAAGAGATCACAGAGATGAAAAGAAAAGAGATGATCTGTAAGATGAGAGAAGAGATAACAGATATGACAGAAGGAGTTCAGATTACCATCAGAAAGGGAATTCACCTGACAAATCCTACAAACGGAGTGACTCACCTGGCAGAGGAAGTTCAGTAGATCGAGGATCGTGCTTTAAGGTGGAAAGACCCAGTCACTACAAAGACCGACCGCCTCTGACCGACTCCCGAGAAAGGGAAGTGAAACGGAACAGAAGAGAGCAACGCCTCAGAGATAGAAAAGCCATGGTCGCTGACACATCTGGAATTGATGATTCCTATCTGCCTTCCGAGGATTCTGGCTACTCATCTGTAGAAGACTTCTGTCTGATAAGCAGTGCTGTTGACTTCCACGAACATGAAGATCTGATATTCTCTTCAGATAACGATGAAAACTTTGGCCCGATGGCCAAGGGGAGACCAATGAGGTAACCTCCAAACCTTACGCTTTTCTTTTTCCACACCGCTATTATTAGACACCGCTAGAGAGATTGACTTGCAGCTCTACTCTGAGCAATTGCTTGATGATCTCTCTGATGCAGTAGACACTTATACAATAGTGGAAGCTAAAAATGACAAGCTAAGGATCAGAAATAATCAGCTTGTTAAAGAGAACGTTTGTCAAAAAAGCTCTTGAAGCCGAAATCATTGGCCCTTTCGAGAAGGTGGCGAGGAACTTAACATTTCGAAAGTTAAATCTTACGAAAGGGAGAAGCGGATCAAAGATCGACTAGCAATCAACAAACGACAAGTCGATGATTTCAAAATCCTTCAAGCTAAATTTGATGAGCTATTAAGACTACATGAGAGTCTAAAATCTCTTCGAGGATAGTTTGCGCAAGAAGAAAATAGAGGTTTTCACGAAGTCATCAAAAACCGTTCAAGATATAAACACCTATTTTTGAACGCCGACTAACAAGAAGGGAATTGGGTATGAGAACCCTTCTACATCCTCAAAAGCCCCATTTGATTCACTTTAGAAGGGTGTAATCAAACGAGTCTCTGATAAAGATATACAAAAAGCTAAACATGTATCTGATAAGGGAAAAAGACCTGCTGAGCAAGTAAAGCAAGTGCCTAATCAAAAAGAGAATAGAAATGGACCCCAAGTGATTAAGCATCAGCCAAGGAATCAACAGAAGAACCGGTTCTTACGAAGAAAACAGAATTTGATCGGCCAGATTAGGTATCGAAGACACAACTGTAAGAAGGAAATCTGTCCGAGACCCAATCGAGGTCGGTGCCTAATAAGCAAGCTATAGGTAAATTGCAAAGACCATCTATGCCAAAGAGATATGAATCTTTTGATGGTAGCAGTCGTACCTACCCTTATAACCAGAGATCTAGAAACTCTTTACTTTTTGAGCCATTTGGATTAAAAGAAGACAAAATATAAAGAAAAATCCCAAGTCTTCTAAGTCACCCAAGGCTCACACGAATAATCATACTAATCAGAAAGCATATAAAGAGACGTATGATTATGTTGATTTGTATGGGAGATAAATCAGACCTTCTAATCTATCTGATTACCATAGAAGTGCTTTGTTTGTGTGGATCCCTAAATCCACCACTAACCCCCCAGGACCCAATTCCAAAGGGGTACCTAAAGCCTGATTTGATTGCAGGTTCGCGTGGGACTGGCCAACAAAGGAGGTGTACAAGCAACTATCTAGTACATCGATAGTGGATGCTCAAGGCACATGACTGGAAGCAAACATCTCCTTAGCTCTTACAAAGAACAAGAAGGCCCACGTGTACTCTTCGGTGATGATAACTTTGGTTTTACCAAAGGATTCGGAACCTTAGAGAATGATGATGTACAAGTAACTGGAGTCTTGTATGTCGAAGGATTAAAGCACAATCTTCTATCAGTATCACAATTCTGCGACAACGGATTCAGCGTTGAGTTCTCGAGCGACAAGTGTACGATTAGGAATCGAGTCACTCAACAAATCTTGCTAACTGGTTCAAGGAAAGGCACGATCTACACAGCAGATTGGAACAGTTGTCCGAGGAATACA
This sequence comes from Stenogyne calaminthoides, assembly GCA_037126765.1. NCBI lineage: Eukaryota > Viridiplantae > Streptophyta > Magnoliopsida > Lamiales > Lamiaceae > Stenogyne > Stenogyne calaminthoides. The sequence goes on along the minus strand of JBBCBC010000008.1, from coordinate 16,481,732 downwards.
TGGTTAATTGTTAAGAGTTCCAAAAGTAGCAGTTGGCTCTGGCACAAAAGATTGAGTCATCTGAACTTCAAGACTCTTAACAAGATAGCTAGGATGTCTTTGGTTGAGGACTTCCGAATGAGATATTCTCAAAGATCGGACATGTGCCGCATGTCGGAAAGGAAAACAAGTTTAAGCCTCATTCAAGGAATACGGACGGCATCCATGTAAATCTTGCGCGAACTGCTCCATATGGATCTATTCGGACCCGATTACACGGTCGATCTCGGTGGGACTTAAATATACTCTAGTAATCGTGGATGATTATTCCAAGTTTACTTGGGTTGTATTCTTATACAATAAGAACGAGACAACGACAAAGATACCCGAGCTGCTCAAGAAGCTACAAAATGAGAAGGGTGTCAGCATAGTAAAAATTAGATCAGATAAAGGTACAGAGTTTCTGAATTCCTTTATTACTGATTTTTGCACTAAGTTTAGTATACAACATGAAACGTCAGCTGCAAGAATGCCACAACAAAATGGAGTAGCAGAACGGAGAAACAGAACTCTCAAGGAAGCTGCTCGCACTATATTAGCTGAACATACCACACCAAGCCGTTTCTGGGCAAAAGTAATCAATACTGCATGCCATACTCAGAACAGATGTTCTCTGACTAAGACTCACTTCAAAACACCTTATGAACTGTGGAAGGACAGAAAACTTCGTGTTTCATACTTCCATATTTTTGGGTGCAAGTGTTTCATACACAACAATGGGAAAAGTCAGTTGAAGACTTTTGAGGCCAAGTCAGATGAGGACATATTCTTAGGATATTCCTCATCCAGCAAGGCTTTTAGGGTTTACAACAAACGAACCCTAGTTGTGGAAGAAACACCAGATGTGGTCTTTGATGAGACATCTTCTGAACAAGAGAAAGCTGCCTCAGAACAAGCCGTACCAGATCAACCGTTACCTGACACGTAGAAAATGGATCAGCTAAGCATCAAGGAGAAAGAAGCTGAACACATAAAAGTGTACATCCCAGAACTTGATCTTGTTGATTCAACAGGTCAATCAGACCCTAAGGTACGCACAACTGTATGTAAAGAAGTTGTTACAGCTGAGACAGTATCAACTGAACCATCTGGTTCAGGGGGAACTCCTGAAGTTCCTACGAACAGACATCAGCACATGATGAGTCCAACATCAGCTGAGACATGTTCTTATCAAGTGGATCATAATTCCGCACCACTCCCAATCACTAGTAATGAACTACTATCAGATATGGATGATGTTCTCCAAACAGACGCACATCAGAACATAAGGACCTGGATTACCAGTCATCCAACTGATCTGATTATCGGAGACCCATCTGATAGAGTAAAAACTGGACATCAGATTGGTTAAAGTGCCATGTACTGTTGTTATCTGTCTTTGAAGGAACCAACTACAGTAGAGGAAGCTCTACAAGACGCAAGCTGGATTCTAGCCATGAAAGAGGAACTGGAACAGTTTGAGAGAAATCAAGTTTGGAAACTAGTGGACAGACCAACTCATCAAGATGTGATTGGCACGAAGTGGGTATTCAAGAACTAGAGAGATGAGAGTAATGTCATAACCAGGAATAAGGCAAGACTTGTTGCTAAAGGGTATTCACAATCAGAAGGAATTGATTATGATGAGACCTTTGCACCAGTCGCTCGACTAGAAGCCATTCGGCTGTTTCTGGCATATGCTGCCCACAGAGGGTTCACTGTGTATCAGATGGATGTAAAGAGTGCATTCTTAAATGGGGTACTAGCAGAGGAAGTTTATGTTGAACAACCTCCAGGCTTTGAAAAAGGCAACCAAGTGTACCGTTTAAGGAAAGCTCTTTACGGCCTGAAACAAGCTCCTCGAGCTTGGTATGGTACACTCTCTCAGTTCTTGATAGACAACGGGTTCACTAAAGGAATAGTGGACAGAACCTTATTCAGAATAGAAGATGGAGAAGATATTCTGATGGTTCAGATTTACGTTGACGACATCATCTTCGGATCTCCCAAGAAGAAGCTATGTGAGAAGTTCAGCAAATTGATGCAAGAGAAGTTCGAGATGTCCATGATGGGTCAGATGAATTACTTTCTGGGTTTACAAGTCAAGCAGATTACAGAAGGAATATTCATCTGCCAGGTGAAGTACACAAGGAATCTACTGGCAAAGTTTGGAGTTCAACATTGCAAGGAAGCCAGAATTCCCATGATGGCCGGGTTCAAGATGGATCGGATGAAGATGGTCGAAAAGTTAATCGAAAAGAATATAGAGCTCGATTGGATCACTACTATACCGACCGCCAAGAGGGGTGTATGTGCCAGATTTCAAGTAAATCCAATGCAAAGCCACCTAGAAGCAGCTAAGAGGATTCTCAAGTATCTGAAGGGGACTGTAAACCTTGTTTTATTTTACCCATCAGATGATAATCTAGAACTTAGTGGGTATTCTGATTCAGATTATGGAGGTTGCAGAATCGACAGGAAGTCAACCTCGTGTTTCATGTCGGTTTGGGAAATAAACCGATCTCTTGGTTTCGAAAAAGCGAGACATCGATTCGACATCTACTCTTGAAGCAGAAGAATATACGGGTGCAGAAGTCACATTGTTCCCAATCGCTTTCTGGCTAAGTCGGCGGTGAGGGATTACAACATTGTAGCTAAGAACGTACCTATATTCTGTGACAGTAATAGTGCTATTGCAATCACTCAGAATCCTGTTCTACATACAAGATGCAAGCATGTGGATGTCAGACATTATTTTATCAGAGATCACGTTGAAAAGAAGAATATCGGGGATGGAAAAAGATCCATCTTGACAAGCGAAAAAGTTGATATCTTAACTAAAGCGCTAGTCGAGATCGATTCAGAGAGTTATGCAACGAGCTAGGGCTTCTGGATCATGGAGAAAATGCACCAGATATGGTTGAAGGACTAATCTCCAGAACCAGTTGGTTAAAAGACTAACCAAGTTAAGTGAAATCAGTTGAGTTAGGAATCTCAACTAATCAGACGACCAGACGAGGAGCCGATCTGAAGTTCAGATAAGGAGCGGTCGAAGTCGATAAGTAGCCGATCCGAAGTTGAGATAAGAAGCGATTCGATTCAAGACATATCGATTAAGGGGAGGCGATCGATTGGAGTATCACTTTGTAAGTCGATTAAGCTACAGTCAACAAGCAAGTCATGAGTAAAGCTACAGATCGCATAAGTCAGAAGAAGCAACACAACAATGAAATAACATAATTTTTCATTAATAAAGACCCGGAGGTCAGATTTACAAGTTACAAGTGATATCACAAGCTACAAGTGCTACAAGCTATCTTCAAGTGGTATTACAAGTACAAGAAGACCCGGAGGTCATAAACCATAAGCCCTAAGACAACCCTAGGCAGGGAAGGAGAGAGAGAGATTTTAAGAGCTAATGCTCTTAGACTCTCCGACCCAGGGGGCGCAGAGAAGCTTCTAGAATCTTGAAAGCCACTCTTAGAGCTTCGGAGTGAGGAGCGAGAGCGAGCCTTGAAGGATCTTTAAGCTAGGAGCCCTTAGACCTAAAATCAATGGGCTTTCCAGCTGTTAAATGGGACACAGTGCCACAGGTTTGGTCACAAAGACCATATGGCCATGAGTGTCTCATGCAAATATTGAGTTTGATACACAAGATTGTATATCAAACCCATGTTTTGTTTCAGACTAAGTCTGTTGATGCTAATTTCGTCATCTCGATAGGTGCACAAAGTGCATACGGTTAGGAGAAGTGCCTTCTCATTTGCCTTAGCAGATCCGCCTCCATGGTGGTAAAGAAGCTTAACATTGATCGTATGTGAAATCTTAGATGACGACGAAAGCAGTGTGAAGGAACACACAGGGTTGATTTGAGAAGCTGAATTCATTGGAAAAGGGTTAAAGGTTCCCACCCGAAGTTTCACCAGTAATAAGGAACTCATCGGAAAAGCATGAAGTATATGCTAAAGAAGATGAAGGGTTTATGTTGTGTTGTTTGCCTAAACACTCCAAGCTAATTTATAGAAGGAAATTAAGGGTATAAATGCAAATTTATTTTCTCAGAAGACCTTAAGAGAAATTTGCATCGACAACGCGTAAGGAACACGCGGCTAATGGTTGGATGAGTTAACGGTGTGATTAATCACATCGTATCTATGCCATTATTACGGAATGTCAAATCGCGCCGATTTGGGAATCGAGACGACTTTTGGACTCCCCGAAGTAAAAGTTTTGGCGGGAGTTGACTTCAGTAAATACGGGCTGATTAGAAGAAGACTGAAGGATGAAGTGTATCAGATAAGTGGATCAGATAAGCAACAAAGTGTTTCAAGCAAGAATCTGATCAGATGAGTGAGATATTGTTGGGAAATGCTTAAGGCTACCATCAGTAAAGTCAACAAGTACCAGATCAGATCACAAGTGGTAACTGGTTGATTACAATATCAATCAGTCAGATACGTTCTCTTATTTATCCCTTTCTGAATACCTTACATGCGTTATTTAAATAAAATGTTTTACACTGTTCATGACGCATGCTCTGCAAAACTTTTAATGCGGACTTGGAAATGTGTTTTAATGCGTTTTATTGCGAATTTTCGAGTCCGAAATACGAGAAGACTACTTTTCTCAACCGTGCGATCAAAATACTTTTTGGCCGACTAATCTCAGCCACTGATTTCAAAACACGGATACTTGAGTACTTTGGAAAGTTGTGCAAAAAGGTTTTCCCTCGTATTCTATAAAATCCAAATCTTTTCAGAAAACCTCTTTCCACTACTTCGTCTTCTCAAAGTTCTTAAAAGATCAAATTCTTTCAAAAAATCTTCAGAGAATTACTATCGAGATCAATTGATTCTACTCTTTCGATTTCTAAATCTTTAGAATCAGTTTCTGGTAATTTCTTCTTTAATTAATTGCATGATCTCATTTTCTCTCTGGTACCTAGGTTTACAAATCGTGATGATATATTTCTGTAACTTTTATTGGATCTAAACGCTTATTTGCTAAATTGATGCTAAAATTACTAGTTTGACTGAATTTATTGAAATATCTTACTCAAACTAAACATCAATTTGCATATCGTACAGAAATGGCATATCTTATTCCACGACCTGGCCAAGGGAAGAAGTTCTGCAATTTTTCATCGATGAAGAAAGACATCATTGATGAAAAGTACGTAGTCTTCACCATCACCTCAGACCCTGAATCGCTGGAAATTCTGGAGTGCTTGCGAGCGTGTGGACTTGAACGCTATTGCTCTACACATCAGAACATCGTCCACGCACATGAAGCTCTGGAGTTTCTATACAATCTGCAGAGGGATGAAGACATTGATGCTGACCTGATTTCTTCCGTCGGAGGACTGGAAGTACGAGTGTCGAATGACGATCTCCAGAGGATATTCGGCATAACTCAAGGAAGCATCAATCCAGAGACCTACACGACTGATGTAGGAGAAAAGGGATTTCTTGAAGCCGAGTTGTTGAGACCTGCAAACAAGGAGAACACGATGAACGTCAAAGCCTCCTATCTGAAGAGAAAATATCGCCTTCTTCTTGAGATTGTTCAGAAGGTGATCATGTGCTCAACCTACAGTCTTGATGTAGTCACTTCGTACAAGATAAGTGTCATGGCTGCACTAATCAAGAAGGCTTCATATATCGATTGGTTGGGTATGGTCAAAGCAAGACTGAGAAAAGACTCCGGGAAGTTCGAACTAACCCAGAACAATGAAGTGTGCTTATCTTCCAAGTGCTCATTCATACAAAAAATCTCTATCATTCTGTCAGATAAGCTGCCACAAAATTATAAATGGAACGAGAATGGAGCGAATATTTACCAAGCAAAGCACAAGGCCATACTGGGCAAGGATGAATCCCTACCTGGACAAGCTGATGAAGATCCAACTCCTTATGTGCCCAAACCCAAGGGAGAAAAGAAAGGAAAAGATAAGGCAACTGCATCATCTGAAAGTGCAGGAAGAGGCAATTCCAGATAAGAGGATGAAGAGGAAGGATCTGGCCAAGAAACCAGATGCTCAGCGGAAACGTCAGAAGAGAGTCTCATCTCCTATGAAAACTGCTCCAAGTTCTGCCCAGCAAGTCAGCAGAACGAAGGATCTGATGCAAGTAAGATCAGACGAAGAGATAGCACTCCGCTCTGAGCCAACTATCAGAGAAGTAAGGGAAGAACAGATGATCGCAGCAGAAGGACAGAAATCTGTCAGAGGGACAGAAGTGGAGCAACCTGAGGAAGAATCACCATCTGATTCTCTGCCTCTCACCAAGATCTTCCAAAGGGAAAGATCACCAACGCCCACTTCCAAATCACCATCACCCTCTCCTCAAAAATCATCGTCACCTCCCCACAAAACCTTCTCACCCTCACCCTCGCCTATCAGATCACCAAGATCTCCCACACTACCAATCAATCAACTCGTTCAGGAAACTGAACACCCTCAAAACGCTAAAAATGAACCACACATATCCCCACAAATATCCCAATCTCCAATCAAGTCACAAGAGCCTGAGAGATCCGACAAGCAAGTGTCCGTCTCTCATAATCCCTTCAATACCAGAACCATGCTTGCTTCACCTGCTCCAGAAAGCACCATCATAAGGATAATGAACAACATATCAAGGAGTATCTGCTGGATCTATGCCCTGAATTGGATCAACATCCTGGCATCCAACAACAGATAGAAAAATAGTGTTCTGGAGGGATATCAGACTGAAAAGCATTGAAGAATTTCTGATTCTCATGACAACTCTGGGATCAGATTTCTTTGTAGACTTGGAGTTGAAGTGCTTGAAGACTGCTGAGATTGAAAGTGTTGTTGAATTGGCATCTGACGATGATATCAGATGGTTAATTCACGAAAGGTTCGGAATTGCTGATAACAGGGAGGAAACAGTTCAACCTCCTACAGATCATGAGGGAGCTGCCGATGAACCAAGAATGGGTGCTGTAGATGAGACCCGACTTGGCAAGGCTTCAACATCGACTGATCGCTCTCACGATGAGCTCGATACCTAGATCATTATCTTGAGAAGATTCGGGATGGGATCAATCTTGCATTTGAAGACAAATTCGCAGCGCTCACAGCAGATCTGATGAAGCGATTTGAAGATGAGCAAGCAAAACTAGTTGACAAGGAACAAAGTCACACAATTGGGATGCACAATGCCATCTTTGCTGAAGTAATGCAACTAGTAAATCCTCTTGCTGAGAAGCTCAAACTCACAGTGCAGACAGGGATGCTCAATCAGACACAGGTACTTTTGGAAAGTGTCTTGGCATCCTTGGACAAAACTAACAACCACATGGATATGGGTTGGATATATTTTCTAGCTTCTCTGTAAGCAAGCAAGACAGAAATCAAAATTGCTCGGGACGCTTCTTCACTCCTGATTTTACGCCAGATTGATTACTCCTCTTGTTGTCGAGGAACTCGGAGAGGAGATCTCACGGCAATTAATCTTTCTGAACATAAGATGTCCAACCTCTTTGATGAAACCAAAAAGGGGAAGGACATGAGAATAAAGAGAAGGAAGAAAAAGCAGCATACGCTTGGTAACAATTTCATCTCTACCGAAAACCATCAGATGTCGACTTGCTTACCACTCCATCTATCGATCTAGATTTGCTAAAGTGAAGGAAACTATGGAGAAACATAGCAAAGAGATCACTGAGTAGAAAACTGCTCTTTCAGAGATTACTGCCAGAGTCAACAAGATTGAAGACTTTTCTTCGTTCGTACAGAAACGAATGGAAACTGATGATCAGGCCAAGAGCCTTGAACTCGCTAAGAAGTTAGCTGAAGAAGAAGAACAAGATGAACCTGAGCAGACTCTGAGGAGAAAGAAAGGCAAAGGCAAGATGGTGAAAGCAACTGCGGAAGATCAGAGACAAGGCCACCTATTCTCTACCAAAAGCTAGATGACTCCTGAACAAGTTCAAGAGCAAACACGATAGAGAATAAGAGAGGTCGCCATCAAGAAGCAGAAGTTAGCAGAGGCTAAGGGACTGAACATCGCTTACATCCGAAGGAAGAGGAAGAACGGAACACAAAGAGAGGAGATTGCTTGGGAGAAGAATGCCCATCCCAAGCACCTCTTAAAGACATCCTTCACAGACGCCGCTAGATCTGCTTCCAGAATGGGATCAGATCAGAGGAGAATGGTTATGTGATGTCTACATCCTGGAGAAGATTCCAATTCATCAAGATCAGACTGAAAATGATGATGAATTCCGGAACTGGTTAGAAACAAAGAATCCAGACTTCTACTAGACAGTGATGAAAGAAGGCAAGATCAAGTCACTAATACCAGAAGCTCCACCCTTTGAACTACTCCTTCCACCTTTGCGTCCAGACAAAAAGCTAGATCCTGTAAAGTTCAAAAATGTCTACTATGGATTTGCTAAAAATGAGGGATCCATAGAAGAGAAGATCTGGACAAACTAATGCAAAGGATGTACAAGATGTTTGGCATCCCCAAAGAGCTGCAAATTTTCAAGTACACCTGAGGAAGACAATTTGGAATCAGATGATAGGTACGTTTTTCATGTATTCTATAATGCACACACCTATCTGAATGAAATATTCCATCTCACTGATTCTAAGACAACATCTCATTGTCTTCTTAGGTATGTACTGTTTACATTATCTACATTTCCATTCATGGTATCTGTTTTTCTGATTAAGTGTTTTGGTTCCATCAAAAAGGGGGAAATTGTTGGGAAATCTGTATTTTAGTTTTGATGGAAGTTCCAAAACAGGTTGTAATAGGACCAGTCAGACCTGTTAGCTGACTGATGACTTAGAATCAGATTAAGATGACCAGCTGAAATGTATAGATAGCTGATGTAAAAGATAGGTCACATATTGAGGGGGAACTCAATATGTATAGGTCAGGTCGAAGTATCAGATGACCCAGATAAGGTCAGATGATCAGAAGACTAAGAACAAATCAGAAGACAAGAAGTCAGAAGATCAGGTGAAGACAGAAGAACCTGAAGACTCAGATGAACCTGAAGACTCAGATAGACACTGAAGACTCAGATGAACCTGAAGACTCAGATAAACCTGAAGACTCAGTAACAAACCTGAAGACTCAGTATGATTGAATACACTGAGGCTCAGAGACACCTGAAGATCAAAAGACCTGAAGACCTACATTCAGCCGAGTCTGCGTATTGAGCTAAGACAATATGCATCAGAAGACTCAAACAAGGTAGACTGACCAGTTACCTGATCAAGTCAGCTCACACCTGGTGACAATCAAAAATATACACCAGACAAGACGAATTTTCTACAAAAGGAATATCAATCGTCTAATGGACAAAATACTAAAGTGCCGCCTCGCGAAGCCAAGGAGAAAGCGACACGTGCACAAAAAGAGCTGACAATACAGGATACGACGCTGCGGACAAAAACGACACTAATCATGCCTACGGCCACGCCGATAATCGGAGCACATCACAATCATATCCTACAACCTACCTAATATAGCCCGAAATTCAAATTGCTCTCCAACGGCTCTTTGATTTTGAGGTCTATAAAATGGGATTGCTCGAAAGGAAGAAAAAAAGAGACCAACAACCATCACAAGAACAATTGAGCAAAGCGGAACAACATCATTAACGCAGATTCTCAAGAAGCAAAAAGCCTTCAGAATTTCCGCTCGAAGAACACCATATTTGAAGATTATTCTTAGAGTGTTCATCCCATTGTTCTTAGCAAGAAATCCTATGCACTAGCATTTTGGCTACCTAAAATACCAGGATAGATTTCCAGTTGGAACCCTCAAACATTCTTTACCCAAACGCAAGTTAGGTTAAGTTTGTTCCCGGAAGATTTCAGACTAGGGATTCTAGTTTTCTGATTTCTAGTTCGGTTGAGTGTGAACTCGATAAATATCTGTAGAGTGTGAACTCAATAAACATCTTGGCCATCCCATGAGGGATATAAGTCCCATAGGTTAAGCTCGGTTAAGTTCGATTAAGGTTCCCCTGTGTTAAGGGAAGAGTGGATGTAAGACGGGTTTCGTCTGAACCACTATAAAAAGTCTTGTGTGCATTTACTTGCTTTCTTATTGCTTTACACTATTCACACAACTGAGTTTAAAAGAGCATACATATTCTAAGTTAAGCTCAGTCTGCACCAAGAAACTGATCTGATCAGGGTGACACCTTAGTCAGCTGATTGAAAACTGACTTAAGAATCTGATTGATAAAACTGGTTTTTCACACGGGTTAAAACAAGCTTCCGCACTCTCAGTTAAACTGATAGATATCAAGCTGATCTGCCCTCAGGCACTCAGTAAGATTGAACATCAGTCTAAACTGATACACTAGCACTCTGATCGGGTAATCTGCAAATCACACTTGATCCGCACGAAAAGTTTTGGAAGTCTATTCACCCCTCCCCTCTAGACTTCCACCCTCACAAAACCCGTTCGGGACCTACACCTTTCTTTTTCTTTTTCATGGAGTGGAAAATCTCAAAAGCCACCATTGCATTATCGGTAATGAGACGGTTGGGTACAAAAGCACTTTGGTTTGGGGAGATAATATAGTGGAGTGTGGTTTTCAGGCGGTTTGCTATGGTTTTAGTTATGACTCGAATAATCACATTACAAAGGCTAATGGGTCGGAAGTCTTTGGGGCTCTCGCGTGATTTCACTTTGGGTATCAAGACAATATGGGTATGATTAAGTGTAGAAAGGTCCCCCACCCCATATTTAGAATATTCAAACACGTGTTGACAAGAGACGAATGAGTAATATTCCAAAAGTTTTGAAAGAAAAGAGGAGGCATATTGTCGGGCCTGGGGGCCTTTGTTGGGTGCATCTGTTTCAGAGCTTGTTTGATTTCCATTGCGGTGTATGGTTGGGTGAGGAGGTCATTTATGCTGCCCGTGACACTTGGTTCCATTTACTCGATTATATGGTGCATGTCGTTGATCCTTTCCGACGAGAATAAGTCCACAAAAAACTCCCTCATAAACCCTGCCCCACTTCATTTTCCTCCATCACCCACTATCCCCCTCTATCTTTGAGTTTAAAAGTGGATTCCTTTTTCTCCTCTGTGAAGCTTTTTTATGGAAGAAAGATGTATTATGGTCACCGTCTTTGAGCCATAAGGCTCGGGATCTTTGGAACCAAAAGGTCTCTTCACTCTTGAGAAGTTCGTCCAACTCCCCTTGTGTCTCTGCCATTTTCCTAACATTTTCCCGGTCTTCTCTAAATTTTGGAGTTTATGGAGCTCCTTAGCCCTCTTGATCTTATCCCCCATTTTACCAAAGGTGGCTTTGTCCCATAGGCTCAGTTTACTACTGCAGTTTCTTGTGTGTTCATGGAACGTTGTATTAGGATTGTTCGGATTCCATCTCTGCTCCACGACCTCCTGGCACTTAGTATTCTCAATCCACATTTTCTCAAATCTGAAAATCATTCTCCGGGGCCTAACTGCCCCGCTACGGTTCTGTTGTTCATTACCCTCCACCAATATGGGCACATGATCTGATCTGAAGCGAGTAAGATGTTGTACCCGTGATAATAAGAAGGTATGTCTCCATTCTGCATTAGCAAAGGCACGATCCAGACGAACTTGGATGTTCTCATCGCCCAATCGGCCGTTCGACCATGTGAAGTTGTGACCCGAGAACCCCAAGTCCTGTACCTCAAGGTTGTTAACTATTGACCAAAAACTTGCCATGTGGGGAGTGAAGCCATTATCCCCCCCCCCGTTTCTCCCAACTCTAGAGAATCTCATTGAAATCGCCGAAGCAAAGCCATGGTGTATGTGGGACAGGATCTACTCTTCGGATGAGACCAAAGGTTCTGTCCCGGTGGTTCCTATCCGGCCACCCATACACTCCTGTAATTTGCCAAAACTTTCCTATATCAAAAGGAATACCAGCTGCAAATTGGTTGGAGGAATAGCTAATCAAAGAGGCATCCACATTGTTGTTCCAAAGAAGACAGAGGCCCCCGCGATGAGCATTTCCGGACCCTTCACATCCCACCAGAAAAATCCCTCAAAGTGGAGGGCGCGTTGGTTCAATTGGGTCATTTGGGTATCGGTGAGTTTGGTTTCCATGAGAAAGACTATACCCGAGTCTTTCTCACGTAGGAGCTTTTTCAGAGCCCGAACTGTCGCTTGGTTCCCAAGCCCGTGACAACTCCAACTTATCGCGATCATAATTCTCGGCGGGGTTGCTTCACAACCTCCGCCGTTCGGGGACTGATATCAGTTTGTTCACCGTCGATATCCATCCGGACTTTTTTCCAATATTCTTGTTCATTTTCGATTGTCATCTCCTTCATCTTACTTCTTTCTCTCTTCTCCACTTGAGGCTCCTCTCCGAGTTTTGGGAGTTAGTTCTGATTTTGGTGAGTGTGCTGTCGGGGGCAGTCTCGAGGTTTTGGTTGAGTGCTTTTTGGTGAATCATTTTCTGGGTTATGGGGTATTCGTGCTTTGGCACAATTTTTGTAATTCTATCGTTGGTATGAGGTTTTGGTTTAGTGTGGTATATGTTTTTATTTTGGTTTTTGTGTTTTGGGGGGGATTGTACTTGGATATGTTCAGCTTTTGTTGAGCTTTGGGTTGGGACTTGTGTTTGTCGGTTAATGTTTGGGGTGTGGGCTGGTGGGATGTATGGGAGTTGAGTTGGATAGGTTTAGGAGAGTTATAGGAGTTGTTTGGTGAGTTGTTTGATGGGGGGGGTTAGGTTCAGCATTTGGTGGGCAGGTGGGGTTTGGGTAAAAATGTAGTTGTTGGCTTTTATGAAGTTGGTGGGGGGGGGCTGGGCTGTTCTATAATAGGTGAGTATTGGTGAACTGGTTCTTTAGTATTGGTGGGAGTTCGGTGAGCTATCCTGGTGTTTGGTTTTTCTTCATCATTTTTGAAGTCTTTTTGACCCCTGCATCCCTTATTTCCAAATCATGGCCTCCTTTAACTGCAACTTTCTCAAGGTTCGATCGAATAGCTTCAACATCTAGGTTCTCCTCTTCACCTTCCTTCTCCATGTTATCTCCATCTTCCAATATATCACTACGTCCCTCCTTCATGCTCTTCTTGAATTTTTCGAAGAGTTGGCGACAGAGAGTAGTGTTTCCTTCCTTTACTATAATCTATTCACTACCTCTTACTGATGTTTGTTTCAGTGGTGATGCATGAAGGTCCTCGCCGAAAGGGAGCTGATCATCAGATAGGTGCTCCAATTCTTCCAATCCCTCTCCCAAATCACATTCTTGTTGTGCCAGTATAATTTGCCTTCACGCGAGGCCTAACATTTAGGAGCAATTTGCATAATATATCCGATGAAGCCCTAACCCGACCCGTCAGTGACCTAAGTAGGTCGCTCATACAAGAGGGGCTTGGTCATATCTATGTCGGGGCGAGGTCTAACCTCACCCGAGCTGCATGGCCATGAACTAGTGGGACCCCGGGTAGTGACCTTGACGAGGCACGAGTTCCCAATGGCGGTGCCTGCGATTCTGAACCTCGGAAAGTAAGTCGAATCAGAGAAGACTTTCCCCAAATGGGAAGCTGTCTTCTGGCTTTCAAAAAGCAATTAAAACAGAACACCCTAATAAGGATGGATCAGATGAGTGACCTCGGAGTTGAGTCAGCAACCTCCAGCGAGCAACCCGAAGCAAGAAGGTCGTCCCATAATCTCACTGGAGCACTCTACCCAGTAACCAAAGTTGGCGTCATTTAATGCTCCCTGAGAGCCATTAAATATCTAGGTCCTAGGCCCCTAGAGGGGCTATACCCCAAGGGTTTGTAGTATAAATACATGTAATTAAAGCTCATTTAAGGGTTGGAACTTGGACATTCAATACAAAGGCTTTATTAGCCAAAAAAGAGGCTTTTGGCCCAAACACTCTTGCAATTTATTGTTTTTCAACACTTCAAATATCAAGCATTAAAGAACATCATCACCACTTTAATGAAGAACATTCTTTTTGTTCTTCATTAACTCTCACCAACCCCAAATCATAAATAGTTTGATTTCAATCATAGCCACATTAATGCCTTAATCATTCTATCATATTTTTGGTATCAACAATTGGAGCTAGAAGGAGGGTGCTTCACTAAAATTTTTCCTGATTTTCTATTGATACACCTTTTCGAATCTTCAAATCTTCAATAATCTCATTCAAGTCTTCATATCCTCATCATACTTGAACCTCCGCCATGGCATCCACTGGGATGCAGGCTTCCGGCCGGCAAGAGGAGGCCACTTCCAGCAATGAAGGCCCCCTCAAGAACCTGGCCGACATCAAAACTCCGGAGGACCTCAGGGAGGCTATGAAAATTCTCCGGTGTCGATAGTGTGACCTCGCCGGCCTGGCGAGCACAGTGGTCCACAACGGCAAGCCGAATCCCATCGCTCTTTCGAATTTCGAGGGAAAAGGAAGATGGATGAAAATTCTCGGTCCAGGCACCGACCAGCGAAGACCCACCACACGACTAGGGAGTCCGGCGGGACAAGCCGTGCTTGAAGTCCACGGGAACAAACTCCCTCCCTTTGCCGAAGTAGTTTCCCACAACCGCGGCAGTCTGAGTCTGTCTTTGAAAGGTCGCCAAAATGAATCCAGGACTGACTTTTTTACAATCCGACGTAACCTGGAAAGCTCTTTTGAGGTGGAGAAGGATTTTTGAGATCAAGGGACCGAAGACCTCAGTGCTTTCTCGGTTGGGCCCATGAGTGTCCTTCCGACCTACCAACCCTGAGAATAAGCAGCTCGAGGCCATCAAAGAGACTCTCAAGAAGCTACAGGATCGATTAGATCTACAAGAAGGACCATCGACGTCTACTCTCGTCCCAATCTTGCCTTTAGTCCCAGCTATTGTTTGTGCCCCAGCACAGGTCAAAAACAACTTGACCTCGATCAACCAGTACAATGGAGACTCTGACCCGACCATTCATTTGGGGAAGTTCTCCGACCACATGGCCTCAATGGGAGCTACGGATGCGACACAGTGTCGACTTTTCCCTCTCACTTTAGGCGACCAGGCCTATAGGTGGTTCAAATCTCTAACTCCAAACTCCATCGAGTCCTTCCACCAGCTCGCCGACCTTTTCCTAAACCATTTTGTCACTTTGGCTCCAAGGCAACCGACGAAATAACTCTTCGCGACCATCCAGCAAGGTTCGACCGAGTCGGACCGAGATTACATCGAAAGAGTCGATAATTTCCTCTTAGACAGTGAACCCATGGGGGATGAGGTCAAAGTGATGGGAGCTGTTCGGGGCCTGCGATTCAACACAAAATTGTGGAAACTCATGCATAAGGAGTACCCGAGTTCATATGCGAAGTTCCGGTACAAGGCAGGAAATCACATTAGTCGGGCTGAAATGATGGCCATGTGTTTGGGGGAGCAGGTCCAGGAGGACGAGGTAAAGAAACCCGAGGCGGTAGCGCCGAACACGCATAAGAAAGGTGGCGGCCACCGCAAAGCCAACAACTTCAAGCCTTTTAACAGTGAAATCGAGGTCAAGCTGTTGGGGGTATTAAGCACCACTCCAAACGAAGTCTATAATCAAATCAGAGACAAGAAACTTTTGGATCAACCCCGTAAAATTACAAAGGAGAACGGGAAGATGAATCCCAACAAATACTTCCACTACCATGAGAGCATCAGACACAACACCAGTGAATGTCGCGATCTTCTTCGACAATTATGGAAGCTTTACGAGGACGGAAAGCTAGACGACTACGTAAAAAAATGTCCGAACAATCAGCCACAACCACAGTGACCTCAGGCAAATCCAGGGCCCGCTGGCCAGGGACTCCTTCCCCCTTTTCCCAACAATGTCGTGGGAAGGGCCGTCCAGATGATCGCTCCATTGGGAGGTAGCATCGGTGGGATCCTCCCTTCGATGTTTATGTCACGACGCAGGTGTAAAGCCGAAATACGAGCTCTAAATCATATCCACCAGACTTTCTTCCAAGTCAACCACGAAACCGAGAAAACCAGTTCGCTCGCTTTCTCAGACGAGGACAAGCAAGGGTTATAATATCCGAATAATGACCCCATAGTGATCTCAACCAAAATCATGGGGGTAATGGTTCATCGTCTACTAATCGATAACGACTCTTTCTGCAAAATCTTATTCAAGAGTTCTCTCGACTAGATCGGGAACTTCTCCGAATATATTGAGCCTTCCGACCTCACTATCAAGGGATTCGGAGACTCTTCTGTGAAACCCTATGGGGCAATCCGGTTAGCAGTCGAATTGGTCTCGGATCGTGATCTGGAGGTGAGGGTGATGAGGCAACTCGATTTCATCATTGTTGATCTTCCCTCGACATATAACGGTTTTCTAGGAAGACCTTTTGAACATGAATTCAGGGCAGCGACCTCGGCCCACTATTATTGCATCAAATTCCCAACCTCGGGAGGGCTCGTAGGGACGATCAAGGGAAATCAGGCAATGTATAGAGGATGCTTGTTACAGGTCGGCACCGAGCCAGGCGTGACCATGGCGACCCTCGAGACAGGGGCAATTTTAGTAGTGTCGAAAGACCATCCCGGTGACCCGACCTCGCCACCAACAAACAAACCCAACAAAAGAATGAAGGTCGCCAACGCCGAGAAAGTGGCTAATCTCGAGCCTAAAATAGGTTACGAGCCTGTTGACGACCGTGGTGGGTGAAAGGGCAACGAGCCACACCGGTGGAAGAGCTCGAGAGAGTCCCAGTTAGCAAATCCCAGCCCGAGATGGAGGTGATCATCGGGACCACCCTAGGTCCCGAAATGCAAAGTCAGGTGATCGAGTTCCTGAAAGCCAACTTGGATGTTTTTTCTTGGTCCCACAAAGATATGGTCGGGATAGATCCCGAGGCCATCAGCTCAACATCGATTCTTCCAAAAAACCAATCTCCCAGAAGAGAAGGAAGTTTGGTCCTGAGAAATATGCGGCCCTGGCCGAAGAAGTTAAGAAGCTCCTAGAAAACCAGCTTATCGAACAAGCAGATAAGCCCCAGTGGGTGGCAAATGCGGTGTTAGTAAAAAAAGCAAACAACTCGTGGAGATTATGTATCGACTTCACGGACTTGAATGACGCTTGTCCCAAAGACCATTTCCCCATGCCACACATCGACCACCTAATCGACAATACGACGGGGCATGAGGTAATGTCTTTCATGGATGCATTCGCGGGCTATCATCAAATAGCCATGCACCGGGACGACCAAAATCACACTTCTTTTCTGACGATAGAAAAGAACATCTACTGCTAGAAGTGCATGCCTTTTGGTTTGAAAAATGCCGGGGCAACGTATCAAAGGCTGGTTAATCGCATGTTCGCGGATCAGATCGGCAAGACCATGGAAGTATATATCGATGACCTGGTAGTCAAAAGCGAGAGAAGAAGAGACCATTTAGGGCACCTCGCACAGGCCTTCGACATCCTAAGGCAATAAAAGATGAAATTGAACCCCAAGAAGTGCAACTTTGGAGTAGAATCCAGGAAAATTCTTGGGGCATATGGTGAGCCAACGCGGGATTGAGGCTAACCCGACCAAGATCCAGGTCGTGCTTGATATGAGAGCACCGCAGAACATCAAAGAAGTGCAGAGATTGACAGGACAATTGGCCACCCTAAATCGTTTTATCTCGCGAATGGGGGACAAGTGCAAACCACCATGTCAAGGTCCTGACCTCACTACCGTTGCGACGAATACTCCATCGACTAGATACCACAGAAAGAAGCCTCAAGTGGGTGGTAGAGATCAGACAGTTCGGCATAACATACGCACCCCGGACGGCAATAAAGGCACAAGCATTGGTGGATTTCCTCGTAGAATTGACTTTCCCAGCCAAGCAAGAGAAAGCAGTGGGGCAACCTTGGGAATTATATGTGGATGGGTCGGCAACCAATGATCGAGCTGGGGCAGGAGTAGTGTTAATCAGCCCGGAAGGAAGATCATTCACAACTTCAATCCGTTTTGATTTTTAAGCAACGAACAACGAGGCCGAGTATGGAGCTCTGATCAATGGCCTAGAAATGGCCATGGCCATAGGAGTACAACGCGTCAAGATTTTTTACGATTCTCAGCTAGTAGCCTTCTAGATGAAGGGCGAGTACGAGGCGAGAAGCGAACAGATGATGGCTTACCACAAGATAGCCCAAAACCTGATCGAGATGCTCAAGCAGGTCGAGATATCCCAGATTCCAAGGAAGGAGAACACCCAAGCAGATGCTCTAGCTCTACTGGCGACGTCTGAAGGAGAGGCCGGCATGTCGGACATAATAATCATCAAGCTCGCTGCCCCGTCAGGCAGTCCGGCCCTTGTTGCACCTTTGTCCGCCAAGGAGGATACTTGGATGATTCCGATCATTAAGTACATTAAGAATGGCCCCACTGACAAGGTCGAGGCCCGCCGACTTCAATTGAGGGCAGGCCAATACACGATCATCGACGATCAGTTATACAAGCAAGGTTTCGCCCTCCCTTTGCTAAGATGTGTAACCCCCGAGGTTGGAAAAGAGATCATAAAGGAGATACATGAAGGGGTATGTGGTAACCACGCTGGAGGGCACTAACTCGCCCACAAGATCCTGCGATAGGGCTATTTCTGGTTAACGCTGAAGCAAGACGCCCTCGACTTCGCCAAGGCGTGCAAAAGATATCAGGTCTTCGCACCAAAAAATCGTGGTCGCCAGAAGAGTCAGCATCAGATACAACCTCGCCTTTCACCAAATGGGGCATCGACCTGATCGGACCGCTACCCACGGCACCTGGAACGGTCAAGTTTGCGGTGGTCCCGGTCGACTACTTCACTAAGTAGGCAGAAGCAGAGGCCCTCGGGAGCACGAATCAGGCCAGGATCATTCGATTCATATGGAAGAATATCATATCGCCTAGATGTCGCCGGACCCCAGGGAAATTATTTTCGGAGAAGGGACGGACCAAACTTTTCGATTATATGGTGGGAAATCGTGGAAGCGGTTAATAAGATCATCAAGCACACACTCAAGATAAGGATCGAAGGAGCAAAAGGGATCTGGGCGAGCAAGCTTCCCGAGATACTCTGGTCATATCGGACCACCTGCCGCAATTCAACAGGAAAACACCTTTCTCCCTCGCTTTTGGGTCGGAGGCAGTCATCTCGGCAGAAGTACATTTCCCGACATACCAGACATCATAAGCTATTGATGAAACCAACGATCGAGCTCAAGAGGCCAACCTCGATTTCCTCGAAAAAAAATGTATCAACTCAAACATCCGCAATGCGATCTACAAACAGAGGCGGAAAAGGTACTACAACTTGAAGGTGCGAGTTCGCCAATTCCGCAGAGGCGACCTCATGTTGAAAAAGATACAAGGAGTCAATCAAGGACCTTTCAGCCCAACGTGGGAAGGGCCTTTCAAGATCACGAAGATACTACCTAACGGAGCATACGAGCTCGAAGACATCAATGGCATTCCGGCTCAGTATCCTTGGAATGCGACCTTTCTGAAGAAATACTATCAGTAGGAGGGGGCATTAGCCCGAGCTTATTAATATAAAGTATATGAACTTACCTCGGTGATAAATGTAGCGATTATTCATGCATAAATACAAAGTTCCAATTTTCCCATTTTATCCTCTTATCAAATCGAAAAATAGGAGGGCAGGTCGGTCTACTGGCCGGCCTACTGGCCTCTAACAAGATTATAGTAAATCGAGGTCACTAAGTCATAATTTCTTAAGAAGACATATGCGAGCAAGATAAAAAAATGAAAAGTACGAGATTATAGTAAATCGAGGTCGCTAAGTCACAATTTCTTAAGACGACATATGCGAGCACGGTAAAAATAATGAAAAGTACGAGATTATAGTAAATCGAGGTCGCTAAGTCGCAATTTCTTAAGGCGACATATGCGAGCACGATAAAATGAATGAAAAGTATGAGATTATAGTAAATCGAGGTCGCTAAGTTGCAATTTCTTAAGACGACATATGCGAGCACTATAAAAATAATGAAAAGTAAGATTATAGTAAATCGAGGTCGCTAAGTCGCAATCTTTTAAGACGACATATGTGAGCTCGATAACTCGAAGCGAATTAGAAGTTACAGTTAGCTAAGTCGCAACCAAGTAAGACGACACAGGCGAGGTTGATAATTTAAGACAAGTTGCAAGTAATAAGCTCGCTAAGTCACAAATTCTTAAGACGACATATGCGAGCTCGATAGCTCAAAAAAATCTAAGTTATTGTTGGCCGTGCTCTTTAAGTCGCAATTTTTAAGACTACGTAAGAAAGATGAGCAAGCCATAAGCTGTTTTTCGCTAAGTTGCAACAAATTAAGACAACAAAAGTAAAGCAAAACAAAAACGATCAAAGCCCATGGGGCATTCCATTAAAAAGAAAACAAAAGTTGTACAAATGTGGCCTTTGCGGGCAAAAAAAAAAAAAAAGAGAAAAAAAAACATGATAGGATTTGCTTAAAAGGCCAGACTCAGGTTTGGGCCTCCGGATCCGGATCCACCCTTTCCACCGGTGCGGGCGAGAGCTCGGGTGCGGTTTCTCCTTCCACGACCTTCTTCGGGCCAGTTGCTGAAGTGACCTAGGCCGGATCATAGAGATCCAAGTCCTCGATGCCCTCAAACCAACTCAGGTCGAGTCCATCAGGTCCAAGGTCGGCGAACGGGAAGGAGTCCAAGGGCTTCGGCGAGTTGCGGTCAAAGAAGGCCGATAGCTCCGCCACCAAAGCCCCCTTTAGGGCCGACCCTTCAGGATAGGCATGGGCAATGTGAATGCACCTCGCCATATCCTCCACCGAAGCAAAGTTGCCCATGCCCTCGAGGATGGCGTTCTCTTCCTTGAGGGCAACCAGCTCGGCATCTTTCCCTTTGTGCTTCTCCCTCAGGAGGCGAAGCGTCTCATCCTTCTCTTGGACGTCATTCTCTCGAAGATCCAGATCCGCCCACAGTATCCCAACCTCCGCCCGGCTGGCTTTTAGCTATACGTCCATGCCCGCCATCGAGGCCTCCAGCTCCGCGACCTTCCGCTCAAGGTTCCCAACCTGAGTCTTCGTCGTCTCCACCAAACCGAGGGCCACATTCTACTGATCCACGGCCTCCCTCCTAGCCGCATCCGCAAGATTTTTCTCCCTAACGTCCATCCGAACTCGCTCATCCACCGAGGTGAAATCCTCGGAGGCCTTGGACATGGCCTCCATCATCCGGCCCCCGTACACCATGGCCAACTTGATATTGCCCACCGTGCCAACGTCCTCGACCGATTGATCCAGGCCGAGGGTCCACGACCTGGCGGGAAGCGAGCAAGCCCAGCGGAGGTAGTCCGGAGCTCGCGGAAGGAGTTTGGAGATCGGCTTCGGAGGAAATAGGACACGAGGATGGGATGAGAAGACCCCTCCCTGCAAAAGAAGCAAAATAAACAAGTTTAGCGCACGGCTAGATCGCGACCAAAAAAATAAAAAATAAAAAATAAAAAAAGTACTTACTCAATCGGCCGACACCAACCCAGGTAGGACTTATCGTCCTTCTCGCGCTCGCCTTCCAGGATGCGGCCGCGGCAGGAGCTCTTGGACTTTGGGGGCTTGTCGGCAGGGATGTCGTGGCGGCTCTTCTTAGATTGCAACACCCTCCGGCCCGATCTCGGTGGCGACCTCGGGCCCCCCAGCAGTTGGGGTCGCCACCTCCTCGGACCTCTTTATCCCGGGATTTTTGTTTAGTGCGGGCATCCGCGAGGACTTTCATCATTTCCTTCCTCAGAGCGGTGGGGTTGTTGGCATCCATCAGTTCGATTTCCGCAGGGGTGGGGATGAAGGGAAGAGCGAAGCGAGGTGCAGCTATTACAGGAAGATTATTTAGAAGCCAAGAAAAAAGTGTTCGGTCAAGGAGATAAAAAGTATGTTTACCTCATGGAAATTGAGATCGCAGGTGGTCAGGCCCGATCAGTATGCCCAAGTCCTTCTGAGCCTCATTTGAGTTCAGCATCTTCAGCGGCCTGTCGATGAGGTTTTTCCGGTAGACCACGACCGCTCGAGCCAAAAACTGTGAAAAGAGGGGCTACTATTGATTATTGGCTGCAAAAAAAAAATGGAGTCAAATCAGTAACTTGGGAAATTAAAATAATATGCGGACTTACTTTGGGCAACGCCAAACTCGGTTTGGATGTTGATCCGACCACCTCGGTCCAGCTCGTCCACCGGGCTCCGACAATCCCCAAATACCCACCAAAACCTCGACTTCCACCCTTCCACCTTGGACGGGACGTCCTCGACGATTTTATTGTCAGGGCGAGCTCGCACATAATACCAGCCGCTCTCCTCGGCAAGGGGACCCCACGAGGTTGGTCAACGAGATAATCTCATCGGCCATCGAGGAGATAACAGGGCTGAACAAACCCGAACATGGTCAACAGATCGATCAGCGTGCTCCACCCGTTGGGCATGATTTGGGTCAGAGCGAGATCCCATTGGTTTATAATCTCCCTGATCCTCGGGTGGAGGGGAAATCGTAAGCCCGCCTCCATGGCGCCCTTGTTGATAGCGACGCATCCCTCGGGGGGTTGGTCGGCCTTTTATCCAGGGTCGGGACCCAGAAATGAACGTCCTGGGGGACCTTGTACCATTCTCGAAAGAATCTGAGCTTGGTCTCTTGTACCGAGCTAGCAAGCGTGCCCGCCATGTAGCGAGCAATTTCCTCCCTCACACCTTTCCTCTCGGCAGGTCGTCTCGAGGGACGCTGGTAGGGAAAGTTCGTCTGATACTCCTGGAACCTAAGTTCGAAAGGAGAGGCCCCAGCCCGAGCAGCAGGGACCACCATCACAGCAGGAGTCTCTGCGCCCCCGACCTAGCTGATGGGCCGACCTCTAGAGGGTCGGCTCGACTCGAACCCGACCGGTCTCCTAACCAAACCGCATCCTCGGTGGAGAGAATCCGGAAGTTCAAACCATACTCCGCCAGAACCTCCACCCGATCATCATCATCACTGTCCACGACATCATCTTCCGGAGGAAATTAGAGAAATGGGAGTCAAAATCCAAATCCCCGGTGCTCAACTCGTCGCGGGTGGCAGAACCCGAAGAAACATCAAAAACCAGAACACCGACGCTGAACCCGGCGGCCGGCATTGAATGCCCAGAATCTGGTGGCGGTGCGGAGGAGCCCTCTCCGGCGTGGGGGTTCGAAATGGATTTAAAGGGGGGGATAGCCATTGAGAAAAGGAGATGGTTTGGGAAATACCTTACCTAAAGTCTACGAATTCCGGCGACGGCAAAGATCATGCGCGGCGGAGCAAAGGCAGAGAGAAAACGGGAGATTGCAAATTTGGGGAAAGTGAGAAAGGAGAGGGAAACCTCACTTATATAGAGATAAGTTTAGGGCGTGTGGAGCTCGCGGGCCGAGGCCCCCGCGCATCGCGACCCTTGAAATTCGGAGTGTGATGAACACGCGCCATCATCACACCTACAAAAGTGGCCACAGACGTCACTGCTGAGTTGCCTCGGGACATTAAACGTCACACCGAATCCCACAAAGGTGCCAAAATTTAAGCGGAAATCAAGAGACGTGTCGCATACCAGATCCCGCGCCAGCTCACTAGCTTGACGAGCGACCTGTGGAGCAATTGTTGTTCCAGTATAATTTGGCTGCACACGACGCCTAACATTTAGGAGTAATTTGCATAATATATCCGATGAAGCCCTAAACCGGCCCGTCAGCGACCTAAGTAGGTCGCTCATACAAGAAGGGCTTGGTCATATCTATGTCGGGGCGAGGTCTAACCTCACCCGAGCTGCATGGCCACGAACTAGCGGGACCCCGGGTTGCGACCTTGACAAGGCACAAGTTCCCAATGGCGGCGCCTGCGATTCTGAACCTCGGGAAGTAAGTCGGATCAGAGAAGACTTTTCCCAAACGGGAAGCTGTCTTCTGGCTTTCAAAAAGCAATTAAAACAGAACACCCTAATAAGGATGGATCAGATGAGCGACCTCGGACTTGAGTCAGCGACCTTGGGTACAGTGCCAGCGACCTCCAACGAGCAACCCGAATAGAGAAGGCCGCCCCATAATCTCACTGGAGCACTCTACGTAGTAACCAAAGTCGGCGTCACTTAATGCTCCCTGCGAGCCATTAAATATCTAGGTCCTAGGCCCCTAGAGGGGCTATACCCCAAGGGTTTGTAGTATAAATACATGTAATTAAAGCTCATTTAAGGGTTAGAACTTGGACATTCAATACCAAGGCTTTATAAGCCAAAAAAGAGGTCTTTGGCCCAAACACTCTTGCAATTTATTGTTTTTCACCACTTTAATGAAGAACATTCCCTTTGTTCTTCATTAACTCTCACCAACCCCAAATCATAAATAGTTTGATGCCAATCATAGCCACGTTAATGTCTTAATCATCCTATCATATTTTTAGTATCAACGCTGACACCGATGAGGGCGGACAAAAACACGCCGAAGTGGAAGGCCAATGCCGAGAAGGCGGGCAAGTCGACGCCGATGAAGGCGGAAAAATCACGCCGAAGAGGAAAGCTAACGCCGAGAAAGCGGGCAGGTCGATGCTGATGAAGGAGGACAAATCACACCCAAGCGGAAACCAACGCCGAGAAGGTGGGCAGGTCGATGCTGATGAAGGCGGAAAAATCACGCCGAAGAGGAAATCCAACGCCGAGAAGGCGGGCAAGTGGCGTTTTGATGAAAATAATCTTCTTCAGAATACCATCGCCGCTCTTCCACCTTGGACGGGACGTCCTCAATGATTTTATTGCCAGGGCCAGCTTGCACATAATACTAGCCGCTCTCCTAGGCATGGGCCCCCATGAGGTTGGTTGAGATGATTTGCCGCCGGAATAACCGGGTTGAACAGACTAAACCAGCAAATTTGGGTCGAGCGAGATCCGCCAAATTGATCCTTGGGGGAAATCAAGAGACGGCATCCTTGGGGGGTTGGTCGGCCCTTTCATCTAAGGTCGGGACCCAGAAATGAACGTCCTGGGGGACCTTGTACCATTCTCGAAAGAATCCGAGCTCGGTCTCTTGTACAGAGCTAGCAAGTATGCCCGCCATGTAGCGAGCAATTTCCTCCCTCACACCTTTCCTCTCGACAGGTCATCTCGAGGAGCGATAGTAGGGAAAGTTCGTCTGATACTCCTGGAACATAAGTTCGAAAGAAGAGGCCCCAGCTCGGGCCGCAGGGACCACCGTCACGACGGGAGTCTCCGAGACTCCGACCTAGCTGATGGGCCGACCTCTGGAGGGTTGGCTCGACTCAAACCCGACCGGTCTCATAACCTGACAGCGTCCACGGCGGACAGAATGGAAGTTCGAACCATACTCCCCCAGAACCTCCACCCGATCATCATCATCACCATCCACGACATCATCTTCCCTGAGGAAATCGGAGAAATGGGAGTCCGAATCCGAATCCCCGGCGCTCAACTCGTCGCGGGTGGCGGAGCCCGATGAAACGTCGAAAACTAGAAAATCGATTCTGAACCCGGCAGCCGGCGTTGAATGCCCAGATTCCGGTGGCGGGGCAGAGGAGCCCTCTCCGGCGTGGAGGTTCGAAATGGATTTAAAGGGCGGGATAGCCATTGAGAAAAGGATATGGTTTGGGAAATACCTTACCTAAAGTCTACGAATTTCGGCAACGGCAACGATCAGGCACGGCAGAGCAAAGGCAGAGAGAAAGCGGGAGATTGCAGATTTGGGGAAAGTGAGAAATGAGAGGGAAACCTCACTTGTGTAGAGAGAAGTTTAGGGCACGTGGAGCTCGAGTGCCGAGGCCACCCGCACACACTTTTTTTTTTTGAAATTCGGGCAAGGATAAGCGCCATCATCACACCCGCAGTGGCCGCAGATGTCATCAGCCGAGTTTCTCAGACATGAAACGCCATACCGAAGAGAAGGTCTAAATCAAGAGGCGTGGTCGATACCGATCCCGCCATGAGCTCACTAGCTTGACGAGCGACGGGGGCAATTGTTGTTCCAGTTATAATTGGCTGCACGCGAGGCCTAACATTTAGGAGTAATTTGCATAATATATCCGATGAAGCCCTAAACCGGCCCGTCAGCGACCTAAGTAGGTCGCTCATACAAGAAGGGCTTGGTCATATCTATGTCGGGGCGAGCTCTAACCTCACCCGAGCTGCATGGCCACGAACTAGCGGGACCCCGAGTTGCGACCTTGATGAGGCACGAGTTCCCAATGGCGGCGCCTGCGATTCTGAACCTCGGGAAGTAAGTTGGATCAGAGAAGACTTTCCCCAAACGGGAAGCTGTCTTCTGGCTTTCAAAAAGCAATTAAAACAGAACACCCTAATAAGGATGGATCAGATGAGCGACCTCGGACTTGAGTCAGCGACCTTGGGTACAGTGCCAGCGACCTCCAACGAGCAACCCGAATAGAGAAGGCCGCCCCATAATCTCACTGGAGCACTCTACGTAGTAACCAAAGTCGGCGTCACTTAATGCTCCCTGCGAGCCATTAAATATCTAGGTCCTAGGCCCCTAGAGGGGCTATACCCCAAGGGTTTTTAGTATAAATACATGTAATTAAAGCTCATTTAAGGGTTGGAACTTGGACATTCAATACAAAGGCTTTATTTTCCAAAAAAGAGGTCTTTGGCCCAAACACTCTTGCAATTTATTGTTTTCCAACACTTCAAATATCAAGCATTAAAGAACATCATCACCACTTTAATGAAGAACGTTCCCTTTGTTCTTCATTAACTCTCACCAACCCCAAATCATAAATAGTTTGATGTCAATCATAGCCACATTAATGTCATAATCATCCTATCATATTTTTAGTGTTGGGTTCTTCATTAATGGGGTTTGGGTTTGGTGTTGTCTCCAACTATGGTGAGATTTTCTCTTACATTTGTTTAGCCTCAATGCTAAGGTTGGGAAAATCTCTCTAAGCTTAAGATACATCGTGGGTTGCTTAGATTGGGTTCTAGAACACTCTTTGAATATATTGGTATATCTACAGACTTGTGTTCTAGGGTGGGAAAGCTTGAGTATATGTTCTCTTAGCTCTGTAGCATAGTTGCTATCTTCTTCGCACTTCCACACGTAATAATGTAGGAAGAACTTGTATTTATAGTGTGAATTTGAATGTTACCGTTGGGAGAATCACATTCAAATTCATTTTATTCTTTAAGTTCTGCGACTTTTTCGACTTGGTTGTCTTCCTCTCATTGGTCCCGTCAATTTGGATTCCAGCGGCTATAAACTTGGTGCCTCGGAACATTCGGGATATCTTGAGCATTGATGCATTCTTGAGTCTTGATAGTCTTGTGCCTTGATATCCTTGTCTTGATCTTGATATCTTGGTCTTTGAGTCTTGATGTCTTACGAGTCTTGAGAGATATCTTGAGTTTTCATCTTTAGTCTTGAATTTCATACTAAGTCTTGATTCTCGGTCTCATCGCGAGTCTTGATTCTCGATTTCATCTTGATTCTCGATTTCTTTAGTCTTTAGGTCTCGATTACTTCTTGAGTCTTGATTCTCGATCTCATCTTTGAGTCTTGATTCTCGGTTTCATCTTGAGTCCCGGATTCTCGGTTTCATCTTTGAGTCTTGATTCTCGATTACTTCTTGAGTCTTGATTCTTAGTCTCATCTTCGAGTCTTGATTCTCGATTGCATCTTGAGTCTTGATTCTCGATTTTGAGTCTTGATTCTTCGATTTCTGCCTGAGTCTTCAGAAACTTACTGAGTCTTCAGAATCTATCCTGATCTAAATCTGCCGACTATACATTGTGCGAGATAACATCACGAACACTCCGAACTCGACTCATCTATCAAGATTATCCTGAACAAGTCATACTCAGGGGTTTTGGGATCTAATCAAAATCCTCTTTATTAAATTCATTTCCCAACAGAAACCTCACTTATGTAGAGAGATGTTTAGGGCGCGTGGAGCTCGCGTGCCGAGGCCACCCGTGCGTCGCGACCCTTGAAATTCAGCTCGTGATGAACACACGCCATCATCACACCTGCAAAAGTGGCCGCAGACATCACTGCTGAGTTACCTCGGACATGAAACGTCACACCAAATCCCGTAAAGGAGCCGAAATTTAAGCGAAAATCAAGACGTTTGTCGCATACCAGATCCCGTGGGAGCTCACTAGCTCGATGAGCGACCTGGGGGGCAATTGTTGTGCCATTATAATTTGGCTGCACGCCAGGCCAAACATTTAGGAGTAATTTGCATAATATATCCGTTGAAGCCCTAAACCGACCCGTCAGCGACCTAAGTAGGTCTCTCATACAAGAGGGGCTTGGTCACATCTATGTCGGGGCGAGGTTTAACCTCACCCGAGCTGCATGGTACGAACTAGCAGGACCCCAGGACGCGACCTTGACGAGGAACGAGTTCCCAATGGCGGCGCCTGCGATTCTGAACCTCGGGAAATAAGTTGGATCAGAGAAGACTTTCCCCAAATGGGAAGCTGTCTTCTGGCTTTCAAAAAGTAATTAAAACAGAACACCCTAATAAGGATGGATCAGATGAGCGACCTCAGACTTGAGTGCGACCTGGTCTGATGGTGACCTCCGTGTAGCAACCCGAAGCAAGAAGGTCGCCCCCTAATCTCACTGGAGCACTCTGACCAGTATCCAAAGTCGGTGTCATTTAATACTCCCTACGAGCCATTAAATATCTAGGTCCTAGCCCCTAGAGGGGCTATACCCAAGGGTTTGTAGTATAAATACATGTAATTAAAGCTCATTTAAAGGTTGGAACTTGGACATTCAATACAAAGGTTTTATTAGCCAAAAAAGAGGTCTTTGGGCCAAACACTCTTGCAATTTATTATTTTCCAACACTTCAAATATCAAGCATTAAAGAACATCATCACCACTTTAATGAAGAACATTCCCTTTGTTCTTCATTAACTCTCACCCACCCCAAATCATATTTTCTGTATCAAAGCTTAAGCCGATGAGGGTGGACAAAAAATGCCGAACCGGAAGGCCAGCGCCGAGAAGGTGGGCAGGTCGACGCCAATGAAGGCGGAAAAATCACGCTGAAGCGGAATGAACGCCGAGAAGATGTGCAAGTTGACGCTGATGAAGGCGGAAAAATCACGCCGAAGAGGAAAGCCAAGGCCGAGAAGGCGGGCAAGTCGACGCCTTGACCGAACATTTTTTTCCTGGCTTTTAAATAATCTTCCTGTAACAGCTGCACCTCTCTTCGCTCTTCCACCTTGGACGGGACATCCTCGATGATTTTATTGCCAGGGCGAGCTCGCACATAATACCAGCCGCTCTCCTCGGCATAGGCCCCCGTGAGGTTGGTTAGCAAGATGATCTCATCGGCCGCCGGAAGATAATCGGGCTGAACAGACCTGAACACGGTCAACAGACCGATCAGCGTGCTCCACCCGTTGGGTGTGATTTGGGTCGAAGCGAGATCCCATTGGTTTAGAATCTCGCTGATCCTCGTGTGGAGGGGAAATCGCAAGCCCGCCTCCATGGCGCCATCTTTGATAGCGATGCATCCCACGGGGGGTTGGTCGGCCCTTTCATCCAGGGTCGGGACCCAGAAATGAACGTCCTGGGGGACCTTGTACCATTCTCAAAAGAATCCAAGCTCTGTCTCTTATACCGAGCTAGCGTGCCCGCCATGTAGCGAGCAATTTCCTCCCTCACACCTTTCCTCTCGGCAGGTCATCTCGAGGAGCGCTGGTAGGGAAAGTACGTCTGATACTCCTGGAACGTAAGTTTAAAAGAAGAGGCCCCAGCCTGGGCCGCAGGGACCACCGTCACGATGGGAGTCTCCGCGACCCCGACCTAGCTGATGGGCCGACCTCTGGAGGGTCGGCTCGACTCGAACTCGACCAGTCTCCTAACCTGACCGCGTTCACGGCGGAGAGAATCCGGAAGTTCGAACCATACTCCCCCAGAACCTCCACCCGATCATCATCATCACCGTCCACGACATCATCTTCCCGGAGGAAATCAGAGAAATGGGAGTCCAAATCCGAATCCCCGGCGCTCAACTCGTCGTGGGTGGCGGAGCCCAAAGAAACGTCGAAAACCAAAAGACCGATGCTGAACTCGGCGGCCGGCGTTTAATGCCCAGATTCTGGTGGCGGAGCGGAGGAGCCCTCTTCGGCGTGGGGGTTCGAAATGGATTTAAAGGGGGGGATAACCATTGAGAAAAGGAGATGGTTTGGGAAATACCTTACCTAAAGTCTACGAGTTCCGGCAATGGCAACGATCAGGCGCAGCGGAGCAACGGCAGAGAGAAAGCGGGAGATTGCAGATTTGGGGAAAGTGAGAAATGAGAGGGAAACCTCACTTATATAGAGAGAAGTTTAGGGCACGTGGAGCTCGCGGGCCGAGGCCACCCGCGCGTCGTGACCCTTGAAATTCATCACGTGCCATCATCACACTTGCAAAAGTGACCGCATACGTCACTGCAAAGTTGCCTTGGGACATGAAACGTCACACCGAATCCCATAAAGGAGCCAAAATTTAAGCGGAAATCAAGACGCGTGTCGCATACCAGATCCCGCGTGAGCTCACTAGCTCAACAAGCGAACTGGGGGCAATTGTTGGGGCAGTATAATTTGGCTGGACGCGAGGCCTAACATTTAGGAGTAATTTGCATAATATATACGATGAAGCCCTAACCCGACCCGTCAGCGACCTAAGTAGGTCACTCATACAAGAGGGGCTTGGTCATATCTATGTCGGGGCGAGGTCTAACCTCACCCGAGCTGCATGGCCACGAACTAGCGGGACCCTGGGTCGCGACCTTGACGAGGCACGAGTTCCCAATGGCGGCGCCTGCGATTCTGAACCTCGGCAAGTAAGTCGGATCAATCACAAGGGTTTGTAGTATAAATACATGTAATTAAAGCTCATTTAAGGTTTCCAACTTGGACATTCTATACAAAGCTTTATTAGCCAAAAAAAGGCCTTTGGCCCAAACACTCTTGCAATTTATTGTTTTCCAACACTTCAAATATCAAGCATTAAAGAACATCATCACCACTTTAATGAAAAAAATTCCCTTTGTTCTTCATTATCTCTCACCAACCCCAAATCATAAATAGTTTGATGCCAATCATAGCCACATTAATGCCTTAATCATCCTATCATATTTTTGGTATCAACAATTCTCGTTTCATATGTCCTAACATACCGCACAGGTAGAAATAGGACAGGAATCGGTCATATTTGAATTTGACCCAGATTTTCCCACTTCTCACCTCAAGGTGGATTCCTTGTCATAGGGGTTTATAAATATCAATCCTCATCTTTATCCGAACACTACAAGCGAAACCTTCCAACGAGACTTTGTCTATTTCGAGAAATTCACCCCATTTCCAACAAATTTGTTTGACTATATTTTCCTTTCTAGCCCCTTTCAGTAGGTCGTACATCCTGACCCAAAAAACTACTTTATCGAGTATCACAGCTGAGGGTTGTTCATCACTTCTCAGTTCTTTAAGCAGGATTATGTTCTTATCAATATGCCAGGGCTCCCTCGCCAAGACCCCTGCCATATCAGTTGCAGCATTGAAGTGAAAAGAGAACAAGTTTTTACCGATTTCTTTCGCCGTGAAACCCTTCATCAACCGTTTCATTATTTCCAGGAAGCCATAGGCATTGAAAGCCTTTTAGTGAGGACACTTCCAATTAAACACAAGCTAGGAGCCTCTAAAAGGTCATCCCCCTCCAGATCTATCTTCAAAATCAAATCCCCTTCCAGATCTGTCCGATCCCCTACCAGATCTATCGCCATATCAGACGACACCACCAAATAATCAAGTCAAAGTAACCTAA
Source organism: Stenogyne calaminthoides (assembly GCA_037126765.1). Taxonomy (NCBI): domain Eukaryota; kingdom Viridiplantae; phylum Streptophyta; class Magnoliopsida; order Lamiales; family Lamiaceae; genus Stenogyne; species Stenogyne calaminthoides. The sequence continues at coordinate 16,449,928 of JBBCBC010000008.1, read as the reverse complement.
GACACCACTTACAAAACAAAAGAAAAGACAACCAAACAAGAACCAGAACACAAAATAGAGAGTCGCACAAGCCCTTTCACTTGATGCACGAGGCAAAGGCCCCAGGGAACCTAAGGTCCACCTCATGAATTAAGGCTCAAGGGGGTTAGTGGTGGGAATAAGAGCAAAAAGCAACACAGGAAAAGGAAAAAAAAAGGGCAAAAACAGGGGTGGGGGCACAACTAAAAGGAAACAAAAGAGGGGAAAGTCAAGAAACTACTTGAGTTGTGTCTGAGTCCACAATGGTGGCCGAGATACTCTCCAGATTCCAAAGGCAAGACCAGGAAACGAACCAATCTCACAGAGGAGAACCAAACCCTAAGCGAGAGGGACACTAATTCCGTTCCAAAAATCATGTTCTTGAATATGCATAAATACTAAAGTTTCCATCAATATGAAGTGTAAATATTATTTTATAGAAGAAATATGGATGTACATTGTATACATAAAAAATTATAATATGTATGTATTTTGATATAGATATATTTAAAAAATTCTTATCAAACACGGTAATATTTTTATCGTTAAGTTTTATGTTCGACTATTGCCACACCCCCCTCCCCCCAATCTCAAGTCCTTGCTCCACCCCTGATTGAATGTATTTGGTCGTGTATTGTCATGGAAATCTAAAAACAACAGAATCTTCGATGGCGAGGGGATCAACCCAGAATTTATTTTTTGAGGAAATTAGAGTAAAGTCACGGTGTCTCTTTTTTCTTAGAAATAGAACTGTGCTAAAAAAAAATATTCAAGATTGGTGTTGTAATCCTCGAAGAAATAGGTGCTATGACCTCTAGGAGGGGTACTTTACCCCTCTCACTACTACACATTTTAGCTTGGACAGCTCTACTTGGACAGCCCTTTTAGAAAGAGCTCTCCAAAAACGACCTTGGAGAGCGATTTTTAATAAAAAAAAATTAAAAAGCGGTTCGAAACCTCTCTCAAGAGAGCGGTTGTTCAGAATCTAGAAGCTCATTTGCAATGCGGTTTATCTCCGCCTCAAGAAGAATAAATCATGGAATGCGGTTAATCTCTACAAGAGAGAGGGTTCGAATGTTCTCAGAAGGAATGGAATGTAGCCCTATATCCAGAGCCCCCCATTGTTTTTTTTACACACATTCTCATCTCTCGTCCAATATATATTCTCCTCCTTCTCCATTTTTTAAAATATGTGCATTTGGGTTTCCCTCGGATTAGCCCTCCACCTCCTCCTTACCACTGCAGGGTCGCCTCCAAAAGCAGTATTTCCTCCTTTACCGGAAGAACTTGTTGGTCCGGTCCTGCAAACAGAAGTCTTACACGTGTATGGGGGAATACATTTGTTCAAGATTTTTAAAACTTTTTCTTCGAGAACTTGGGTGAGATATTCAAGATTAGGGTTCGAGAAGCACAAATCGCTTCGAGTCAAAGTCTACAGAGTGATCTGGGCTTTTTGAAAACCTCAGATAATCCCAATCGAGTCCTAAGTGTCGGAGATCGAGTTGCTTGGATCGGATAACTAACTTCTTGAATATAAGAGAGTTCGGTTTGGTAACTATCTGTTTCTAGCTACTTTCGGTCGTCTTGGAATGGTTGGCCCTTAGATTATACTCGTTTTAGCTTTCTTTGAAGACCTTCCTTTATGAAATAGTGATTCATGATTCACTTATGCAACTTGATTGGATTGATTCCAGTTGAATATCGATGAAAAGTATGCTTTCAAAATCAAGTCAATGCAAAAGATAAGAATGAGATAAGGAAAGCAATAAAGAACACGCAATTATAGTGGAGGAGACTCAAGCTCCTACGTCCGCTCTCCCGACTCTTGAGAAATTCACTATCAACCGAGCTTTCGACTTCGTAGTTTACTTACTCAACTCGGCCCTGAGTTTTCTGACTACTCCACGTAGTTTACTTACTCAACCCGACCTTGAGTTTTCTGACTACCTCCGTAGTTTACTTACTCAATCACACACAAGCTTTTCGGACTTAGCTTACTAACTTCTCCTCTAGAGTTTTTCGACTACTCGCGTAGTTTACTAACTCTTTACAACACTTCTCACCAACAAACACACTCCAACTACCTTCACAAGGGTTTGGGGTTTCTTGGTTGGTTTTCAACTAGGATGAGATATCCTTTACAATGAAGCACAATGCAAAGGGTTAGGATATCTCGACTAAGCTTTGGATAATTCTTATCAAGCTAGGCTTAGTATAGTGAGCTCTCTTCAATATTGAAGCACTTGGGAAATTCTAAGTTTTTTCGAGTGCTTTTAACTTTACAAGAATAAGCTTGAGCTCTTAAGTTCGTGTATAAATTTCCGTAACCTTACAATGTAGAGGGTCAGTATTTATAGGCATACACCAAGGTCACTCTTGAAAACTATCCGTTGGAGAGACGACCGTGAGTTCCCTCTTGTGGTGTGTGAAGCGGCTATATTTAGGGTTTGAAACTCCCCTAACAATTTCTAGGCAATAGCCTTTCATGTAGCCGGTCTTGATTTTTGCGATCTCGGAACTTTTGTACATTGACATCCTTTTTTCGAGAGACACATCTTTGTCGAGTGTCGGTATGGTACGATGTTGTCTTCCTCTTTTGACTTTTGTCTCGAGTTAAAGGTAAACACCTTCAACGGCTCTTTTTGGTTACAAACTCTGAGTTTGATATAACCTTAACAACACTTCTGACTTAGTTCCTTTTGTCTGCATTTGAATGTCTTGGCAAATATCTATTTTCTAAGGAATCGCGATCTACTCAAGATTGCATCCTTCCGGATAGATATATTTGATGCCTCGGAACATTCAGTTCATATCGAAAGCATTCGATACCTTCTCGAGTCTTGATAATTCTGCGCCTTGATATTCTTGATCTTTAGTTTCTCAGTCTTCAGTCTTTTGTGTCTTCACGGTCTTACGAGTCTTTGTAGTTTTATCGACCGATGTCTCTGAGTCTTCTGTTGAGTCTTGATTTACTCAAGATCTCATCGAGTCTTCAAGAACTATCACGAACTATATCTGGCGACTATACATTCTGCAGATAACATCCTGAATATTCTAAAAACTGAATCCTGACTCAACTTTCAAGATCATTCTGAACATGTCATACTCAGAGGTTTTGGGATCAAATCAAAATCATATATCTTTATTAAATTCATCTCCCAACAATTTCCCCTTTTTGATGATGCCAAAACCTATCTTGTTACAAAACATATAACCTATACTCAGGTTTCAGTTTATCCTATTACAAGATTGGTTGTCTCCCAAATCATTTCTTAAATTAGAGAATCTCCAAACACTTTCGGAGTTTCTCAACAGTTTAATCATTGAAATTTTCAAAGAATGAATCTCTTTAACTAGTTCATTACCAAATACTTAAACAATTTCCCCATATTCGGACAATTTCTTTGAGACATTCATCCAGGCATATCAAAATAAAAGACATGTAAATAAGATAATGAGATATTATCTTTTGAGCATAATGATAAATCTTCATTGATGATTGGTATCCCGTTACATATTACAATGAGTTTATCAACAAAATCAAAAAGACAAAATTTAAAGATTACAAAATCTTACGAGTCTTGGTCTTGATCTTACGATTTTTGGCTCTTCGGTCTTCGCTCTTGTTTTGCTTCATTCTCAACTTCATCGGTAGGCACCTCCCGTGTCAAACATTCGAAAAATCTCTTCTTATTTCATTTCTTTCCTTGATGATGTCCGGATTTGTTTCTGTTAAACCCAATGACCAAAGATATCGAAAGCAATCTCTTGAGTAATGGCCTTCTCATTCACCAAGCCATTATCAAATTTTGGAGGTGGATAGGAATATGGACCAGGGGCTACAATCTGTACCTCTCCTTCATCCGCAAAGTTAATCCAGCTCTGTAGATACTTTGGATAGAAGATAGGAAGGTATTCAATGAAAGCTTCATTCTGATCGAGCTTTCCCTCTCCATTCCCTAAGAACATCATAATTGAACCAGAAGGTTCTCTTGACTTCTTCCCACATATCGTTGAGTTTGATGGGCATCCATTTATCAACGTGGGGCCATTTTAGTGCTTTTGAAGTTCCTTTCCTCTTGCTCGCAAACTTCACGAAATCACTCCTTCGACACGCTCTTCGCGTCTATCTTCTTTTCGATCACGAGGCGTTCGAGAAAATGACTTTTCTTAGCTTGTTCTTCTTGGAGTGTCTTGAGCATTTTCGTGTTGAAGACTTTCTTACGATGTTGAGACTTCGGATTCCATCGGGTTGTTCTTTTCTTCATCATCCGAATCGATTTTCTCTGGATTGGCTTAGAAGCCTTTGCGTTTGCTTTTCGGGGTTGAACAACGCCCAAGGCTTTCCTCTTCATAGGCGATTCAGCGGAAGTCCGGCTTGTTCCAACCTTTGCTCTAGCTTTTCGGTTTCTCTCTTGCAACATCAAGCTTAGCTTGCTTTCGAAACTTCAGTGTAGATAGGTTTTTCTACACGAGCGAACTTCAACTTCTCGAAGAGCTCAGGCTTCTTTAAAGGTTTTGCTAGATTATACATTTCAACATCATCTTTCGGGCCTTCTTCTCCAAAGTACGTGCCATGAACTTTTTGAGATCTTGACTTCCTTTTCCCCTTCTTGGCACCGTAATTTGGAAGAAGTCTGGAGAGTGCTGTGTCCATGTGATATTGCTCTTTGCTCATGAACTTCTCTCGCTATCTCGAATCTTCCGGCCCCCTTAGATGGTTCTTGGCCACGAGAAAATTCTTCGGATAAGTGGGCAAACTGGCCAGAGAGTGCTTCTTTGAACATCTCTGTCATCTTGGTCATGAGCATTGAGCTCATTTCCTCAACAGCAGACTTGATTAGCACCTCATTCTTTTCTGCCAGTTTCACCTCTAGGAAATCAGAACTTTCGGGTGTTTACCTTCGATTCATCTTAACTTCGGCCTTGACTCCCTCCGGCTTCTCATTTAAATTTCCTTCCATGGAGGTCATCGGGTGGTTAGAGTGTTTTGAGGATTACGAAGAGTGACTAAGACCATCCATCTTTTGAGCTTGATTGGCCAACGTCTCTTCATGTAATCTTGATCATCATTGGCTCAACTTTCTCAAGTTTCTCTATCGGGGAGTGAGATCAATCTCGGGAATCTTCGACCACCTCTGTCTTTGTCGATCATCTTTCGAAGCTCCACTCTCCAAAAAGTTGACTAGATCCTTTGATCGACCAAAGAAGTCTCTTATTTATTATTTTAAACATCTCCTCGTTGGTCCCCATCTCCATCTTGAGATTTGTCTCATTTGCTTGGGGCACCAACTTTAGTTGCTCTCCTTAACGAACCAAATCATCAAAATCGTTTTTCATCACAGCTTTGTCCGAAAGAACATTAAAAATCATTCCTCATTCACGGTCTTTAAATATCAAGCATCTCGGGAATCATAATTGAGGATTTGATGTCGAAGAAAATAGCGAAATTATCGGTCATCCTAACTCGCCTTACCTCCCCTTCTTCCATCGGGCTCTGGTTCATTTTGGTAGGGATCAAAAAGTAGATCACTCGGGAGCTCATCAAGACTATTACGCTCCCGAGCCGGACAAAGAATGCGATCAGTCGGGAAGGTGGGTTTTGGGTATATCCTCGGTTTGAAAGTTGGCTCTTGATCGAGCTTGCACATCTTGGATCGACGGAAGCTAGCTCTTAAATGCGAGCTTTGCAAGCGAGGGTAGGCATCTCTCGAGGTCTGAGCTCTTTGAAAATTTCGAGAAATTTTATACATCTTGGCGATGTCTCAAGCACCTCGAAAAAACACGCTCCTCGGTCGATCCCGTGTCCGGAGATAACTTTGAGCCAACACTTGTAATGGTGAACTCGGCGGTTTAGCCCTCAGTTGAATCTTGAGAATCACTTTCATCTTCATCGGTGAGAACCACCGATCTTCGCGTTTTGGAGCAAGATTCTTTGTTTCAACATTTTTGCTCCTTGCTCCATCTTTGCCTCCAACAACATCTTCCCCCTAGTTTGTTGGGTCTCTTTTTCGAAAGAAGCGGAAGGTGATTCTACCTTCTTTTTCTCTCGGACGATGACTGCTTTCCTTGCAAAGAATGGGTTTAAGGAGAATTTTGGATTTAGGAAATGGGGTCGAATTGGCGAAGATATCCTCCTCCTCTCGCACATCTCCAAAATGTAAGCAATTTTGGTGGCATGGTGGATCTTGCCTTTGATTGAGATCGCCCGTCAATCTTCCTCAAAACTTTGAATACGCTTCACTCACCGTGCGGATCAGAATTTCACCCGGTTGAAATCGTGGTGGGTGAAGCTTCTATCGCCGTCATCAATCGAGCTTGGTACTTATACGCTCAAAACTCCCCACAAGACTCATGATGCACTTGCTCACAATATCCATCAACACACGATATTGTGGCTTCAGTGCCTTTATGCGATGTCGCCTCAAACTTAACAGATTCTCGGCAATCCTATCTAAGTACTCTGCTCTTTGCGACATATACGTCGTAGGATCCTCTCCTCTATCATAGAGCTCAAAAACATCATTGAGTTTTTTTGAACTATATCTGAGATCCTCTCAAAAATCAACGCGTATTTGGATGGTTGCTCTAAGTGTGATCTGATTAACTTAGAATGCATCTGACCCTCTTCATCTATCTTCAAATTCTGGATGAATTTGATTACCTCTTTTCGCAAACTCTGGTGCGGGTGGGTTTTGCGACTAGTTAGAGTGAGTTTAGCGATCGAATCATATGCGAGCCTCCTCTTACGGCTTTGAGTTGGTTGTGCTTTCAAGTGAGACACCGAACTCGTACCACGACTTGTTGGTTTGGCTAATCTCTCGAGCGAGGGGTTGGAGCCATTTTAGAGTTTGATTGAAGAAGGGAAGCTTTAGGGTTTGGAGAATTTACGGGCAAAGGGATTTTTTAATTGCGAGGAGGATTTGAAAAGCGAAGGGTTTGATAAAATTTTGGCTTGAATGGCTGATTGGGGTTTATATAGCCTTGAGATGCGTGGGGAATCGTGTTGGTTAGGTGAGTAACAACGGTTGAGATTAATCTCCGATTAATCGGTTATCTGAACCGACGATCTCGAAAAAGTAAGCCGCAAAAACGTCCTCATTGATCATTAATGTAGCGAGCATTAAATGGTATTGACCTTCTTGAATTTAAAACGATCCCGCCAAAAAAAAACATTCCTCACGGTGTTTTAATATTTATTGCGAATGATTCTTGAATTTACTTGAGCAATAAATGGATCGCATAGTCATTACTTCTTCGGACCAATTTCCCTCTATCGGTCTTCGAAAGTAATCGATCTTGATAAAATGTCAAGATAATATCGAATCTTGAATTGGTTCATTATGCTACTAAGTTTTTCGAGACTCGGTTCAATATTTCCATTTTATCTGAGCTTTACCGGAAGGATTACGAGAAAACTTCATGCATCCGAAAACCTTGATTTTTTTGATTTTACTCTATACACTGGTTCTAAAGCATCCCTAATTCATTTGAAAGTTCTTGAAATCTTGATTCCGCCAAAGGTTTAGTCAAGATATCGGCTCTCTGCTTATCGATTATGAATTTTCTCCATCCTTATGTCCTTCTTCTCGACATGATCTCTCGATGAAGTGATGTCGATATCCACATGCTTGCATCGGTGTGCAATATCGGGTTTTGTGAAATAGCAATGGCACTATTATTGTCACAAAATATTGGTACTTCATTAGCTACAACTATATAATCCCTCGGTTGTTTATGCGAGCCAAAGAATGGCCACAGCGGACTTCCTTCGCGACCATATATTGACTTGGTGAGTACTTGTTGCTCGAGGTTTGTTTCTTCGAAAACCAAGATATCGACTTACTTCCTAGAAATTGACAAGTTCTGAAGTGGACCATGTCAGTTTCGCATCCTCCATAATCGAGATCGAGTAACCACTTAACTCCGGTTATCATCATTTGGATACCATAATCCTCTATTCAACGTGCCCTTAAGGGTATCTTTTGGCGACCTCCATGTGACTTAGCCTTAGGATTAACGGTATCTTGCACATATCCCAACAAACAAATGTTATATCCGGCCTACTTGCCGTGAGATAGAGCAATGATCCAATGATTCCTCTATAATCGATTATGACTTATCGGAAATCGGGATCCATCTTGTAGTTAGTATTCATGGGAATTTAAGCGCATTGCAATTCTGTACACCATATTTGGCAATCGGATCTACGGTGTACTTTGCACGGTTGATGAATATTCCTTCCTTTGATTGTTTCACTTGAAGTCCTGAAAGAAATTCATCTCTCCCATCATTGACATCTCAAACTTGCCTTTCATCGGTGTTGAAAACTTTTCACACCGGTGATGGTTTGGAGATCCAAAAATGATGTCATCAACATATATCCGAACTAGTAAGATATTTTCCCCATCCTCTATCTGAGCGAGTTCTATCAATAGTTCCTTTGACAAAACCATGGTCAAGAAAAAAACGAGAAAGAGTATCATACCATGCTCTCGGGTGCTTGCTTAAGACCATAAAAAGCTTTTTCTTAGCTTTGTAAACTTGGTCATTCTGCTTTTGAAACCGGGAGGTTGTTCCACATAAACCTCTTCTTTAAGCACGCTTATTAAATGCACTTTTCACATCCATCGATAGGTATGTGAACTTCATGTGGGCTGCGATATGCAAGAAACAATCGATGGCTTCTAGTCTTCAACAGTGCAAAGGTTTCATCATAATCCAAGCCTTCTTCTTGGGAATAACCTTGTGCAACTAGCCTTGCCTTGTTTCTCACAATGTTGTTGTTTTCATCTCTTTTGTTCTTGAAAACCCACTTGGTTCCAATGACATTGTGCGCTTTTCGTCTATCTACCCGGCTCCCATACTTCATTCCTCGAGAATTGATTATTTCATCTTGCATGGCAAGAACCCCAAATGAGAATCTTGTAGAGCTTCACCTATCTCAAAGAGGTTCTTTCTCGATAGGAAGAGAATAGTGCACTCTCTCCATGGAACCTTCTAGTCTTAACACCTTGAGTTAGATCACCCACAATGCGGCTTGTAGGATGGCTATCTAACCATTTCCTTCTTGATGTTCCCCTTCAATGGTATCCTCAACATTTGAAATGTTAGGTTTAGTTAAATCAAACAAACTCGAGGAACAACAAAAGCGGGGAGAAAGGGAATCATCTTCCTCGGGAAATTCTATTCGAGAACATTGCGGAGACATTTGTTCCCCTTTGGTTGATAGATCGAGAGAATTGCCTCATTTGTGACCACATCTTCATCTGGATTACTGAGTCCGAACGGTATCTGTTCAGTTATTGGTCACCTTTTGGAGTGTTGGTTTTCCGGTCTCACCATTCTTATTTCCATCCCGAACTTCTTTATCATACTCGAGTCACTCAATCATAGATAATTCTTGACTTCTTCTTTTTCGGGTTCGATTGGATGATTTATCTTTCATTTTGGGGCTTAATCGGTGATCCTCTTAGTGGGGTTCATTTTGCATCATGTTCCTGTTTCTTCCGAACACAAAGCAGATTCATCAAAAACAACATGAGGTGTTTCCTCCACAATAAGAGTCCCACGGTTGTAAACTCGAAAGCTTTTCTTGACTTCGGAATATCTAAGAATTTTCCTTCATCAAACTTTACTATCAAATGTTTTCAACCGATCTTTACCATTATTGTGTATGAAACACTTGCAACCAAAACACGAAAAGAAAGAAACAAAGAGGCTTCCTTTCATTCCAAAGCTCGTATAAGGCGTTTTGCCTTGAATTTTTGTCGGCATGGATCTATTTCGAGAGTAGCATGCGGTGTTGATGATTTCCATATCATCATTGTCTAAGAACTTCTTTTAGAGTTCATTCGGATTTCAAAGAACACCATTTTGTTGAGGGTCCTTGCGGTGATTTTTCATGTAGAATTCCATTTCTTTGCACAATAATCGAAAATGATATGATTTATAAACTCGGTTCCTTTGTCGGATCGATTTTGACCACACTCAGATTTTTTCTCAATATCGAGTCATGGTCTGGCGACTTTTTTATTCGAGTCTCTTTCTTCTTGAGTAAGAATATGACCCAAGTATATCTTGAGTAGTCATCAACTACTACCAATGTGTATTTCACGCCATTAGTGCTCACGGGTGTTATAGGACCAAAGCAGATCCATATGCAAAAGTCAAGTATTCTCTCAAGAGAAACTTCTACTTTGCTTTTAAATGATCTTTGACTTGTTTTCCTTTCCGCGCACGATCACAAATGTGTTCTTCTTGAACACTTCATTAGGCAACCCTCTCACAAGAGCTAATCTTGCAAGCTTGTTCGGGGTTTTGAAGTTTAGGTGATTCATTCTTTTATGCCATAACCAAGGGTATTGTGGAACTTTTAGCAATTAAACATGTATCTTTAGGAGTTGAACTCCAATCGAAGAAGATACACATTCCTTTTCTTGTACCCGGTCAAGAATACGTGATGTATCATCTTTCACAAAGCATAAGTTCTTGGAGAACTCAACATTGAAACCCTTATCACGAATTGGCTAATTGACAACAAGTTATGCTTCAATCGGATACATATGAAACACCAAGTCGACTTCCAAAGTTCCATATCATTTGGAGTTATCTCCAAAAGTGATGTGGGCCTCTTTGTTCAACATATGAAAGCATCTTCTTGAATCTCATCATATGTCTTGAGCATCCCGTCAAGATACCATACATCGGGGCTTTTTTCATCTCATTTTCATGGTGCCATGTGATCTTTCATCGACTTAGTGCCCTGGTTTTCCTCCGAAAAAATAGATCAATTCTTAGGTACCCATTTTTTGTAGGGTCCTACGAGGTTAAATTTGTACCATTCGGAATCAAACACAACTCTAATCACTTTAGAGTGGCTAATTTGTCTTTCATAAACATCAACATATACATCCACTACTCACGGGGTGCCGTAGCGATTTTACGTATATGTGTGCTAGCTTTACATATGAACATGTGCCTTAGAGTTCTTCTTTGGTTCGGGGCATTTGTTCAAATGCTTAGGCTTTTTAATTACCGGGTCTAAATCTTTGATGATTTCGGGTTGGGATAACCTTTACCCTTAGGCAAGTGAAATTGGGTTATGATCTTGAAATCTGGGTCTTTCAAAGACTATCTTGAGGACTTGGTCTCTTCGGGTTGGGAATGTCTCTGTTGAGTGTTTCACATCCGAGGATTTCCTCGATGGTTGATTGTGGAGCCTTTTCGGGTTTGCATTCTTAGCACGAGGCTTTGAAGTACTTGCTCGAAACTTTTCTGAATCTTTCGGGTTTTCTTGCCTTCACTTTGAGGTTTGGGCTTTCTAACCCGATCATTAGGTTTTTATTGAGACCATAGGTCCTTTTTCCTTGTCTACAACCTTGGGCATTTCTTAAGTTTTAAGTGTAGGTGCCACTAGTTTTACAAAGATAGTCTTCTTCTTGTATAACATTTAGATGACCTTGTGAGGTTCCCCTCGGAATGTATCCCAATCCAGATTTTATAGTCACAGATCTCTGGTAACTCGAATTTCATCTATTACATTAGATGCATTATTCAATAGAGTTAACTTCTTTTATGCACTATCCTAGTTTAGAGTTTTATGCTTCTCGGAGAGGTCATTGAACTTCGATTCGATTAATTTGAATCTCTTGAATGGATTTCTCTAGCTTTTTCGATTAGGGGACAATATCAACTTCTCTTTCTCGAGAGTTGTACTTTCAGAACATCGATTCATCGGTAGCTCCCATTAATTGAGAAGTGACTTCAATATTGCAGAGTCTTTCCATTTTAGATTTTTGACTTTTCGATTCCTTATTACGCTCTTGAGTTTGATTTCGATCCTTGCAAAGCGACATAGTCCTTCATCGATTTCGAAAGAATCCATCGAGGTCAAAATGACTTTTTTAGTGGAACTTGAAAACTCTTGTGCCAAGAGAGAAAGAAGAGTTTACCTCATCAATGGCCAAGGGCCAGATGTCATCACTTTCCTTTGTCGAGAATATCTCATCCGAAGAGCTAGAAGTGTTCTTCTTACGCAACCATGGCCTTTTTTGCTTGAGAACTTACGGTCTCTTATAGCTTGCCTTTCTCTTCTCTCCTTAGCACTCAAATCTGGACAATCATCTTTGGAAGTGACCTTTCTTCTGGCATGGTTATAGATAATCGGTATCATCATCGATCATTTTCTTCTTTGGACTTGGAGTCCTTTCTCTTGGATGAAGATCCTTGATTTTCCAGTCTTTCTTCTTCTCGGTTGATCCGTCCTCGGGAACGGTACTGTGGTTCTGTAATAATTTTTTTGTATTTTCCAAATCTACTAAGTCTATCAAACCTTCTTGCCATCGATTGCTAGCTTATCCTCAAGATCATCCTAATTTTTGGCATGGGGGTTCTCGGACTCTCTAGTTTTCTGAGGTTTTATCTTTGGCTTTTAAAGCCACATTCTTACTCGATGAAGAATCATCTTTCTTTGTCGTCCCTTTTTGGATTTCTTATCAATTACAAATTCATAGGCTTTCAAATTTCGAAGAAGACTTGTTTGTAAGGCATTGAGTTAATATTCTTGGTGTTTTCAATCACCCTTTGCATGAATATCCCATTTCTTAGATAGACCTCTAAGAATTTTCAATGCAACTTCTCTCTGTGAATATTTCTTTCCAAGTGCATTTAGATCATTCATGATGCTAGTGGACTTCGGTTTGTCTATTGATTCACCATCATCCATTGAAAGTCAAACTTTCCAAGTTTGAAAGTTTGTTTTCTTTTTATATGAAAAGAAGTGTATCCCAATCCACGGTGAGAGATCATTCCCATCATCATCATCATCAATTGTGTTTGTATAGTGTGTCTTTTTGCAATGTAGTCTAGATTGACTAACTTTCTCTCCTCGGGACTGTGGTTGGTCATCGACTTAGGAAATTCTGCTCTAGGATCAATTCTCTCATCTTAACATTTCCTCCTGGGATTCACTACAAGGCTGGAATGGTCCTTGAGAGACCACTCTCCACATCGCTCATGTTTGGAATCTGAGAATTCTCGATCTCCACAGTCATAGTTCTCCACCGAGAACATGGGAAGTTTTTAGAAGACATTTTTCGATCTCTTGAAGAATAAAAGGTTTCAAAAAATAAGATCGATTCGAGATAGACCACAAGTATTTTTGAAAATAAAAACTTTGGTCAACATATGGTCAAACGCTTTGATACCACTTGTTGGTTATAAAAAAGTCTTACACATGTATTGTGTTTTAAAACTTTTTTCATCGAGGTACTTTGGGTCGATAATCTAAGATTAGGTTATTTTATAGATCAAAATATGAGATAATGATCCCTTATCTTTTGAAACCTGATAATCCCAATAACGATGTCGGAGTAGTTTTGGATCGGATAACTAACTTAAAATCCTTAAGAAGTTCGGTTTGGTAACTATCTGTTCTAGCTATCATCGTCGGAATGGTTGGCCCTTAGATTATATTTTTTTCTTTAAGACCTTCCCTTTATGAAATAGTGATTGAAGCCGTGATTCACTTATGCAACTCAATTGGATTGATTCCAACCGAATATCGATTGAAAAGTATGCTTTCAAAATCAAGTCAATGCAATGGATAAAACACGAGATAAGGAAAGCAATAAAGAACATGAATTATAGTGGTTCGAGATCAAGCTCCCTACGTCCACTCTCCCCGACTCTTGAGAGAAAACTATCAACTTCGAGCTTTCGACTACCTCGCGTAGTTTACTTACTCAACTTCGCCCCGAGTTTAGACTACTCCACGAGTTTACTTAGTCAACCCCGACTACCTCGTAGTTTACTTACTCAATCACACACAAGCTACCCACAGAAGCTTACTAACTTCTCCTCTAGAGTTTTTTCGACTACTCACGTGGTTTACTAACTCTTTAGAACACTTCTCACCAACAAACACACTCCAACTACCTTTCACGAGGGTTTGGGGTTTCTTGGTTGGTTTCCAACTAGGATGAGATATCCTTTACAATGAAGCACAATGCAAGGGTTAGGATATCTCGACTAAGCTTTGGATAATTCTTATCAAGCTAGGCTTAGTATAGTGAGCTCTCTTCAATATTGAAGCACTTGGGAAATTCTAAGTTTTTGAGTGCTTTTAACTTTTACAAGAATAAGCTTGAGCTCTTAAGTTGTGTATAAATTTCCGTAACCTTACAATGTAGAGGGTCACCCGATTTATAGGCATACACCAAGGTCACTCTTGAAAACTATCCGTTGGAGAGACAGCTTCGTGAGTTCCCTCTTGTGGTGTGTGAAACGGCTATATTTAGGGTTTGAAACTCCCTAACACTTTCTAGGCAATAGCCTTTCATGTAGCCGGTCTTCACTTTTTTCAGTCTGGAACTTTTGTACATCTGACATCCTTTTTTTCAGACACATCCTTTGTCGATTGTCGATATGGTGCGATGTTGTCTTCCTCTTTTTGACTTTTGTCTCGGTTAAAGGTAAACACCTTCAACGGCTCTTTTTGGTTACAAACTCTTAGTTTGATATAACCTTGACAACAACTCGACTTAGTTCCTTTTTATGCGCATTTGAATGTCTTGGCAAATATCTATTTTCTAAGGAATCGTGATCTACTCAGTATTGCATCCTTCAGATAGATATATTGATTGCCTCGGAACATTGGGGTTCATATCGAAAGCATTCAAGACCTTCATCGAGTCTTGATAATTCTTGGCCTTCAGTATTCTTGATCTTTAGTTTCTCAGTCTTCAGTCTTTTGTGTCTTCAGAGTCTTCTGAGTCTTTGTAGTTTATCTTGGTGATGTAATCGAGTCTTCCATTGAGTCTTGATTACTCAAGATCCTCTTCGAGTCTTCAGAACTATCCCGAACTATATCTGACTTTACTATACTTTCTGCAGATAACATCCTGAATATTCTAAAAACTGAATCCTGACTCAACTTTCAAGATCATTCTGAACATGTCATACTCAGGGGTTTTGGGATCAAATCAAAATCATATATCTTTATTAAATTCATCTCCCAACACTCCTCCTCCTCCTCCTCCCTACCGCCGTCGACGCCTCCTTCTCCTCCTCCCCTACCGCCGCCGCCGTCGCCTTCCTCTATATATAGGTAATTTAAATTATTTTATTTAATGTTTTATATATATATATATATATATATATATATGTGTGTATATATATATGTGTGTGTATATATATATATTTATATATGTTAGGATATATATAGTGTTAGATTAATTAATTGGTTAATTGGCTTGGTTTTAATTGTTGTTTGTTTGAATATTAGATTGTTTAATTTAGTTTAATTGTTGTTATATGTTAGAATTAATTGTTGTTTGATTAGATTGTGCTTAATTGGTTGTCAATTTGTGTGTTGTTTCACTCAAAAGTATTAGTTATTTCATTTAAAGGTATTAGTTGTTTCATTTAAAAGTATTAGGTGTTTCATTAAAAGGTAATATTAGTTGTTTCATAAAAAAGTATTAGGTGTTTCATTGATAGGTATTAGTTATTTCATTCAAAGGTATTAGTTGTTTCATAATAAGGTATTAGGTGTTTATTCAAAGGTATTAGTTGTTTCATTAATAAAAAATTATTAGGTGTTTCCTTCAAAGGTATTAGTTATTTCATTAAAAGGTATTAGTTGTTTCATAATAAGATATTAGGTGTTCCATTCAAAGGTATTAGTTGTTTCTTTAAAAAGTATTACATGTTTCATTCAAAGGTATTAGTTTTTTCATTCAAAAGTATTGTTGTTAGTGTGTGATTAATGTTGGTTTAATTATATTGTTGTTAGTAGCTTGGATTAATTGTTGTTAGTATTGGCTTGAATTAATTTTTGTGTGTTTCTTTAATTAGATGATTAATGATGGTACATTAGAATACATTAGAAAATTAAAATGAACGTAGATTAAGTATAGTTAGGTATGCTTTTAGGTTTAATACTTTAAGATACATTGTCTTGGGAAATAGTCTTCATATTGTCTTTCCTATAGGCATTTGTAGCTAGTTCTATATGGATCGAAAGTGGGTTCGAGCAGATCGATTATCAGATGAGTATAGGAATGGGGTGGAAGAATTTTGTAATCATGCGATTAGACCTTTGCCGACCCTCGGTACATTCCATGTCCGTGTTGGAAATGTATGAATGGAAAAACCGTTAGTGGTCGAGAAAGTCTGTTTCACCACTTGATGATTCACGGTATTGATAAAACATATACCGTTTGGACATATCATGGTGAGAGAAGAGATGGATGTAGCTCAAGCAACCTAGAAACTGACTTTAGGTTTGAAGATACAGTGGATGCGGATATTTTTGATGATGTACCGACTGTTGATACATCGAGTGGGGATGATGATGATCTGCGAGATCACCCTTATATGTTAGAGAGGTTAAGGGATTCTGCTGGATTACCACTGTGGCGGGTGTAAGAAGCAACAACAAAATCAATTTGTGTTGATATTATTTCAACCTAAAAGAAACTCACCGGTTGTCCGATGAGTGCTTTACAAGTATCTTTGGAAAGCAGATTAGTGGTCTCTTGCTCGATGGAAATGTCTTTGCCTAAGAGAGCATATGATCTTTAAACAAATGCTCAAGTCCATCGAGGTTAACACATCGAAAAAATTCATGCTTGTCCAGGGTGATTGTATCTTATTTCGGAAGGAGTATGCAGACCTCGATGGATGTCCCAAGTGTGGGCTAAAGCGATATAAGAAAAATAAATCTCCCTCGAATGTGTTGTGGTACTTTCCAATAATACCAAGATTCAGGAGAATGTATAGTAGTGTTGTGGATGCTAGAAATTTAACTTGGCATCATGATGATAGGATCAAAGATGGAATGCTAAGACACCTGCCGATTCACTTTGATGGAAGACATTCGATGTCGGACATCCGAATTTGGCACCGAGCCACGACACTTTGCGTCTTGCACTCTCAAGTTGCCGGAATGAATCGGTTCGGTATCCAAAGTACCAACCACGATACATGGCGATGATTACATTAGTTTATAACCTTTCACCCGAGTTGTGCATGAAGTGCACTTACATGATGTTGTCTATGTTGATATCAGGACCCAAACAACCTGGTAATGACATAGATGTATATATGGCTCCTTTTATAGAGGACTTGAAGCTCCTGTGGGATGAGGGTGTCGATTTGTATGAAGCTTGTAGAAAGGAGAATTTCAAGTTGACGGCCATGTTGTTTGGAACTATCAATGACTTTCCCGCTTACGGGAATCTATCTGGATATAGTGTGAAGGGGGCCGATGCATGTCCTTGTTGTACCAAGAAGACACATCACATTCGCTTGAGTTATTGTAGGAAGACCATTATTGGACCCTACACATAAGTACAGAACAATGGCCGATGCATTCGATGGCACAATTGAGACAGGTGAAGCACCACATTTATTGTCAGGTTCAGATGTATTGAATGAGATGAAGAATATCGACACACAGTACGGAAAGAGCTTCGAAAAGAGTATCCCCACTAGCGGTTGGAAGAAGGAATCAATTTTCTTTCAATTGCCCTAATGGAAAGAGTTGTATGTTAGACACTTCAATGATCTAATGCACGTTGAGAAGAACGTTTGTGCCAGCTTTCTCAATACTCTCCTAGCTGATAAGAAGTCCAAGGATGGTTATAATGCAAGAATGGATATGATTGATATGGGAATAAGAGCAGAATTAAAACATGTGCCTAGAGAAAGGGGTCAACCGTTCTTACCTCCTGCTGCACACACCTTGTCCAAGAATGAGAGAAAAGAGTTACTTCAGACGCTAAAGGATGTGAAAGTTCCAGAGGGTTATTCGTCCAACCTACAGAGACTTGTATCAAATGATGGCGTGAGACTGATGAATCTGAAATCGCATGGCTATCATGTCATCATGGAGACTTTCTTGCCCATTGCAATATGTTCTATCTTGCCTGAAAATGTGTGCATAACCATAACAAAGTTATGTTGGTTCTTCCAAGGCAATGAGTAGCAAGGTCATAGATCCTAGAAAATTGCTTGGTTTTCAAAGACAGATTGTGGGGACGCTCTGTGAGCTTAAGATGTATTTCCCTCCATCATTTTTTGATATAATGGTTCACCTAACCGTTCATTTGGTACACGAGACAAGGATGTGTGGTCCTGCTCGTATGCGATGGATGTATGGTGTAGAGAGATATATGAAAGTGCTCAAAGGATATGTGATGAATATGTCAAGGCCGGAGGAATGCATTGCAGAACTCTATTTAGTAGAAGAAGCAGTCGAGTACTGGTCTGAATTCATTTGGAATGTCGATGCAATTGGACTTCCAATTACTCGGTACACCAATAGGATGGATGGTGAAGGCATTACCGGTGGTCAATCTTTAAGTGTTAGTATGGAGGAACTAACACGGATGCACTTGTGCGTACTTCACAACACGATCGACGTGCTTCCTTTTATTGACCTGCACATGCAAGCACTTGTTGAGACATTTCCCACAAGAGATAGATCATGGATTGAAGTTGAGCACAATCGCACGTTTGTTGACTGGTTCAATGGTTATGTAGCAAATATGTTGTCACAGGATAAAGAATCAGTGAATGAAAGAGTTAAGTGGTTATCTAGAATGCCTGATAGACATGTGTATTCGTACAAGTGTTATCTTATTAACGGATACACATTTTATACCAAAGATCATGATGCCACAAGTACAATGCAGAATAGTGGGGTGTCCATTACTACAACTGCAGGGGATCAATCGAATACTACTTACTTTGGACAGATTATCAACATTTGGGAACTCGACTATGTTGTTCACCGACAACCAATCTTCGAGTGCAGTTGGATGAGGATCCCTAGCGGGGTCCAAGTTGAAAGATCTGGGTTCGTACGCATTGATTTGAAGAATGTGGGATACAAATGTTGGGGAAAAAGTTGCACAGATCTATTCGGGGTGAATATTTAAATACAAAATTAATTCTTATAATTATTACTAGCATGAATTAATCCTATATTAATTCAAATAATAATCCAACAACATATCATGCATATAATTAATTCACGTAAATCCTACGCATGCGGAATTCTACGAGTTTACGTGAAGGTACCTCTTGGGATGGCAGTGATCTGGCTGATTAGACTAACCAAAAGAACTTCCCAAGTATTCCCTTAATCCTTGTTCGACTATCCGGTGGTAGGACACTTGTGAACAATTAACAAAAGGAAAATAAATTATGTTGCACCACCTTTGTGGATTTACTAATTTTTCAAGCACATGGAATTGTACTTGGGAATGAAAGAATCATCCCCTATTTATAGAGCTCAAGTGGTCGAAAATTGTGGCAAGATAATGTGGGAAAAAATTTTCTTGATCTCCAAGAAATCTTGAATATATCTCCTATATTCTTTTTCCCATAGTTATAATATTCCACAAAATCCCACTTACTCTTTGTTATGGGATATTTTCGAAAATAATGGGCAAGATTCCAAGATTTGGATCTTCTTGAATTTATGAGATATTCTTGTATTTCAAGAAATACATATCTTCCATAATATCTTTTCAAGAAAATGAAGAAAATCTTTCTTGCCCTTTATCTTTCAAAAATTTCGAAATCTTCTTTATAAATAACCAAGTGGGAGATTTCTTGAATTTAATGAGATAATCTTGTATTCCATGAATACATATCTTCATTCCATAACAAAATTCAAAGAAAATCTTTCTCCCCTTTTATCTATAAATTTCAAAAATAATTAGGAAAAATAAGCAACAATATTTATTTTATTTTAAACACCTTTTTCAGTTATTGGACTATATGTTGGGCTACTCAGGGGGCCTTTAGGAGAATTAAGATTGGATCTTCCAATGGATCTTGAATTATCAATATTGAGCCACAATATTATTCAAGCCCATAAATATTAATTAATCCCACTACATAATTAATATTGCACTATCCATCTTAACCCATATTACGGTCAATATGGCTCCGGTTATTATTTCCGTGTTTAAGATTATCTAGCCTATTAATTAATTCAAGCCCTTTGAAATAGCTTTCCGTTAATTAATATCTTTTGTCCTTGGTCAAGGAGCGGTTCAACATTATTATCCATACAGGAAACTAATTCCACTTGCATGATTTGGTATGATAAAGCTTTATGAACCTCCCAAGGGCAAACCGTCGAACAAGCGTGCTTGCACACGATTCTCCGTATTAAATCTTAGCAATCACATGTGACCAATAATATTGCCCAAAGATAAAAAGTATTGAATCTCGTTGATTCTCTACCCATGATAAGTGAAAGCAATAATTCTGAGCCACCGTGATCCTATTTAAGGAGCGAAGATTAAGAAATAACGAACCATTGAGGTCTAATTCTTCCTTGTTCGATTCTGAAGAATTTGTCCTCTCTGAGGTCCTATTCGATTGCATCGGTCATGCACTAGTGTAATCTCTTGGTCAAGACAAGCCAATCGAGGCCTTACACTTAAACCTTTCACGATGGGTTGTTCATTTCCATCTAGGTCGTGAATGGCGTACTTTTAGTTACAAAAGGGATTTATTAATTTAATCTTACGTGATCGGTATCACTAAATTAACTACAATGTACGTACGAATTATTGAACAGTTATGCAGTAAATATATGTAACATTCGATAATATTTAAAGCATCAGTGATAAACAATTTATTTCAATAAATAAGTCCAAAATTAAGTTTTGATTATACAAAGTAAAAAGCATACTTTCCAGTATAATCCCAACAACAAAGATGACCCTTATATAATGGCCAGCCAAGCTCAACAATTTTTCTATGTCCCCGACCCAGTTAATAATAAATAGTCCATCGTGGTTATGTCAAACAAATTTAACAGTAGTTACCAGATTAGCGACCACGTCGATGAAGATGTTGACCCTATCGATGATCCTTTTCAGAACTTCACTCATTTTGTACCCTCTTTCGATGATCTTGCAAATCCACGCCCGTACCAGAGAATAATTATCGATATGGATGAATATGATAATCCGGATCTTGTTAACATTTATGGTCATGAACGAGAAAAGTCAACCAAAAAATGAAAAAGAAAAACAAGTGCTAAAAAGAAATGTACGACTTTATTGAATGTTTTTGCTTCTGCTTTATTAAATATTGTTTCTTTTGCTTTATTGAATGTTATTTCTTTTGCTTCCTTAAATATTGTTTGTTTTTTATTTATTAAATATTGTTTCTTCTGCTTTACAGGATCATGTCTTATCTGTCACATCCTGGAGATGATGGAGATTGTAGGTCCCGAACGGGTTTTGTGAGGGCAGAAGTCTAGAGGGGAGGGGTGAAAAGACTTCTGAAAACTTTTTCGTGAAAGATCAGGTGTGAAAGCAAGTTGCATAATCAGAGTGCGAGTGAATTAGTTTGGACTGATATCCAACTTATTGATCGCCTGATGGCAGATCAGTTTAGTGTCTATCAGTTTAACTGATGTGCGGAATCAAGTTTTAACCCGTGTGAAAAACCAGTTTTATAGAATCAGATTCTGCTTGTCTGTTTTCAATCAGATGACAAAGTGTCAAACTGATCAGATTAGTTACTTGATGCAGAACTGATCTAGACTCAGAATATGTATGCAATGTTAAATCAGGTAGTGTGTTATAGTGTAAAGCAAGTAAAGCAGATAAACACACAAGATATTTATAGTGGTTCGGACAACCAGTCCTACGTCCACTCTTCCCTATCAGCAGGGGCACCAACTAACCAACTAGACTTAGTTTAATGTGTTAGTCCAACACAGTACAACCAACAGATGTTTCAAGAGTTCTCACTCAACCGATCCCAGAAATCAGAAACTAGAAACCCTAGTCTGAAATCTTGCAAAACAAACTTAACCTAACTTTTGGGTTTGAGTAAAGATTTGTTGTTGTTCCAACTGGAAATCTATCATAGTATTTATGTAGCCTAAAGCTATAGGATGAGAATTCTATGCTAAGAACAATGTGATGAACACTTAGAAATATTCTTCAAAATTGTGTTCTTCGTGCGGAAATTGCTATGGCTTGAGCTTGATGATAATTTCCGTGTCTTCACTATGAAGAGTGATCCCATATTTATAGACCTCGAAATCAAAGAGCCGTTGGAGAGCAATTTGAATTTCAGGCTATATTTGGTAGAATTCCAGGCTTGATGTGACGTGCTTTAGGAACGGAATGGCCGAAAGCATGTATGTTTGTCCTTTGTAGCCGTTTGACTGTGCAGTGCAAAATCCCGCATTATCAGCTCCGTGCATACGTGTCTTGATCTCATTGGTTAACAAGTACACTGATTCAGTGTTTGTCCTACCAACTCAGGTTGACATTCTTCTTGTTAGATTAAACAACGTATGATCTGGTGCACGAACAGTTGTCACAAGGTGTGAGCTAAACTGATCAGGTAAACTGATCAGTCTATCTGACAGAGTCTTCAGATGCAAGTTGTCTTAGCTCAACTAGCAGACTCAACTGATGTAGGTCTTCTGGTCTTCTGGTCTTGTTCTTCTGGTAGCCATCTGATCTTCAGGTCTTCTGATTCTTTCGCTTCAAGTCTTCGCCTGATCATCTGACTATCTAATCTTCTGATCTGATCTTCTTCAAGATTTGACCTATACATATTGAGTCCCCCCTCAATATGTGACCTATTTAATACATCAGTTGTTCTATACATTAATTATCAACTGGTCACCTTAAAACTGGTATTTAAACCATCAGTCAGCTAACAGATCTGACTGGTCTTATTACAAGTGTTTTGGAACTTTCATCAAAACTTTAAATTTCCCAAGAATTTCCCCTTTTTGATGAAAGCAAAACATTTGAGAAACCAACAACAGTTGATAAATATATAAAACAGTAAAGAGCAAATAATCAGAAGACAATGAGAGTTTGTCTTAGGATCAGTAAAATAAACTTTTCATTTAATCAGAATTTTCGTTACAAGTTACATCTGAAAAGTTTTCATAAAGAACAACTGATCCTAAGCTGTCTTCTGATCTTCAAACTCTTGGAACATAGCCCTCCAGCATTTCTCGTTGATCTTGTGGAACGTTGAAAATCAGGTATAATTTCCATTTGACATCATTGATCTGTTGTGGATCAGTTATGTGTGATTTACTCAGGATGTCAAAATAGAATTTTTGAAATGACAATCTGTCTAATGAGCCATCCGCCTTCTTCGTGTAGTCCATCACCTCATAATCTTGATGGGCAATTCTCACATTTATCTTCCTGGCCTCATTCTCCAGATACTTCAGGAAATTTGGATGCTTGTTCTCCAACCAGTTCCGAAATTCTTCATCTGGTGATTCTTCTTTCGGGACCATCCAAGAGCCATTCCCCTATGATTTTATTCCATTCTTTGAATCTGTCAGCATGTGCAGTAATTTTTGAAATAATGTCATCAATTTTTGCTGCCAGCTGAGGTTCTGCTCCAGATTTCCCGGCTTGACCTTTCCTTACCCTCGATCTGTATTTCTTTCTCAGCCCTTCTGCCTCGGCCAATCTCTCAGCTTTTTTCTCTTCTTCACTCAAGGAGCTTCCTCAGCAATCTGCTCCTTAGAGAGTTTTTCGGCCCTTCTTACTCGTGACTCTCTTTGCTTGAGTGGCTGGTTCAGATTTTGAGGTTCCAACTCCTGCGGCCAACTTCCTTGCCTTTGACTTCTCCATCTTTTCAGAAACCTCATTTGCAAACAGATCAAGATGGTCTAGTAATTGGCCATAAGTTTCAACTGTCTGAATAAGCTCTTCTGTAGTCTTTATAAAATCAGTTGGTTTCTCAACCTGTCCTTCCCCCTTTTTGGTTTGATCAAAAAGAGCATTGAGGTGGGAAGTCAGGGAGCCAAAACTGACAGAGATGGTTTTGTTCAGATCAGATGCAGTCATTCCTTGAGTCTGAGCAGTGAGTTCTTGAATTTTCGATACCAGCTCAGATTTTGCAGCTTCGATAGCATTGGAGAAGGTAAGAATTAGCTAATCAATTTTCTCTTCTGTCTTCTCCAGCTTTTCTGTGATCAAGAGTAGAGAGACCTGATGTTGATCAACCTGGGTTATTTTATCATCATAAGCCTAATTGAACTCGCCATTCAGGTTGGTCAACATTTGCGTGTACTGATCCTTTAGAGCTTCAATCTGGAAGATGGCAAACTCCCTTTGATCTTTCAGTTCACACAAACAGGCATGTCGTTGATCAGATATAGTATTGCTAATTACATTAGCCAATACGCCTTCAACTTCTTCTTTGAGTAGATCTTTAAAGCACGATCTGATCTCTCGCAACTGATCGGTGGTGATGTGTGTAGCAGGAACTTCTTGGTCCTCCCGATCAGCAACTGTTGTTTGTGCCTCCAGTGGTTGGTCATGAATTGTATCACCAATACCACCTTCATTGGCAGCTTCGGCATCTTTCATGGGAATATCTTCCTGTGGGGCTTCCTCATCTGACTCTACATCAACCCTCTCAGATTTGCCCAATTTCCTGTTGATCAAGGCTTTGACTGCCTTAGCAGAAATTAGTTCAGCTGGTGAACCAACCCCAGCAGACTTCTTCATATCAAAATCATAGTCGGCAAACTCATCAGCGCCTCCCATCTGTTCAATGATGATCATGAAGTCAGAAAAGTTCTTCAATCTGAGATCTCTCCATGTCAGAATTTCCAGAATGTCTTCCTTGATATTCGGATGGGCTTCCAATTCTGGATATAGATCATTGATCTGTCGTTCAATTCGCAATCGTGCCATCTTCCCAGTAATAGTTTTGGATGATCTGGATCCGGGAATCGATTGTCCAGACTGGATGGGTGGTTGAGTTGAAGAAGTTTCTGGTGGCGACAAATCAGTGGGCTGTTGACTGATGTGCTGAGTTCGATCTGGTTCCTCAATAGGCACAACAGGCAATTTGACATGTTCGCTTATTGGAGAAGGAGCGGGAGTCATGCGCTCAGCAGCTGGAGATCTGATGGGTGTGTGAGAACGGGACTGAGGAGAGGGTGATCTCGCCCTTTCCTTTTCTTGATCTCCTCCTGATTGCTCCGGAGAGCTTTTCACCAGAGAAGCATGTTTCTCAGACTTCTCAGCAGATTGTTTTTGTACAGCAGGCTGAGCTACAGCTTCTTCTTCCTCGGACTCCTCTTCCAGGAACAGAGTCATCAGAGCTTGCTTTACTTTCTTTGGCCTCTTCGCCAGTTCTTTCGTTAGAAGCCTCTTTCTCTTAATGAAGTCAACAAAAATTTTAAAAAATGGTGGTACTAGCTTCATTAAATGGTGATACGGGGTTAATATATTGTAGTACGAACTTAATTTAATTGTGGTTCAAAATTAAAAATGATGATACGAGTTGAATTAAATTGTGGTACGAGCTGAAATAATAATGGTGGTACGGGGTTGAAATATGAGTGGTATGGGATTAATTTAATAGTGGTACGGGGTTGAAATATGTGTGATACGTGATTGAAATATGTGTGATACGAGGTTAATTTAATAGTAGTACGGGATGAAGTAATAGTAGTATTGTATTAATTAAATTGTGGTACGGGCTGAAATGATGTTGATACAGGATGTATATATAATGATACAGACTAAAATAATGAAAAGATGGAAAAAATTGAAGAAAAAAATTATTCTTTTAACTAAAAAATAATAATTACAAATTTTATGACATTGTAAGTAACAATTCTCGTGAATTAATATATAAAACACGAAAAATGATTACAACTTATTACTTCGAATTGAAGTGTTGAATATTAGCGGGTTCAAACTCTAATTTATTCCTCTGATTCTTCTCTTCTTTGACTTTGACCTTGATTCAGACAGATTTTGTAATGGTCCTTACCTTAATCTTGGGCCGAGTGAACCATTAACCACTCGGGCGGGTTTGGATCCGAGTCGGAAAAAAAATTAAAGTTAAAAGAAAATTGAAATTGAAAAAAACAAAAAAAAAAACTAAAACTGAAAAAAATAAGAAAAAGAACTCCTAAAATTAAATTGCACCAAAATGATTTGGTGTAAATGGTGCACATGATAATTTGCCTTAATAAAGATGCATATGATGAATTGATGATGCATGTATATTTAAACTAGTATTCAAGTTATATTATAACTTATTTTCAGTACACTTTTAGATTATATGGAACCGCACCAGAGCTTATTTATTTGAGTGGGTCTCATGTGCACTTGGTGCACATGGTACACTCTTGCATGTATGACCCATTTAAAAAAAATGGGCCGCACCTATTACTTAATATATTATAGTTCCGCAAATTTTACAATATTTGGTTGTAATATATAGCGGCTAAACATTCCTTTTTCAAATAAAAGTCCAATGTTTGATATTCAATAATTTTTTTTTCCCAAATTTTGGCACAAACGAAAAATTAAGTTATTGAAGAATGAAGAATTGGATGAAAATGTCTTACATTGAAACATGCAACTAGTTAATATTGAATCGTGCAACTATATAATATAAAACCATGCAACTATCTAATACAGTAACATACAACTATATAATACAAAAACATGCAACTAGCTAATACTGAAACGTGCAACTAAAAATTATAGAAACGTGCATCAAACTAATAAAAAAACATACAACTATCCAACACAGAAACATGCAACTAGCTAATACAAAAACATACCCTATATAACAGAAGCATGCAACTACTTATAAAATAAGCGTGCAACTACTCATAACATAAGCGTACAACTACTCATAACAAAAGCGTGCAACTACTCATAACAGAAAAGCGTGCAACTATTTATAACAAAAGCGTGCAACTACTTATAAAAGAAGTGTGCAACTACTTACAACACCCAAAAATCTTTTGGATACAAAAACATACACCTATATAACAGAAGCATGCAACTACTTATAAAAGAAGCGTGCAACTACTGATAACAGAAGTGTGCTACTACTCATAACAGAAGCGCGTAACTACTCATAATAGAAGCGTACAACTACTAATAAAAGAAGCGTGAAACTACTTATAAAAAAAGCGTGCAACTACTCATAACACCAAAAAAATATTCTAGAATTCATAGGAGTACATCTTCACGCTCTGTTCATCTAAAAAATAGAGAAACATGCAACTACCTAATACTGAACTATACAACTAGAAAGCATAGAAACATGCAACTGAAAAGCACAAGACCCAAGATTTGTTCGCAGGTGATGTTCACAGCTTCGAGCTCTCATTCATGTACTCATTGAGCAATTTCTCCCGACGGACAAATGCAATTTCTGCACCATAATCGTCAGTTGCGAGTGGATCGATCTGAAGAGAGAGAGAACTCTTTGTAAAAATTGAATCGACATGAAATTATTTGATAAAAAAAACTCTCTCCAAATCGTCGATTCTGCGAGTCAGGAAATTGTAAAAGTCATTGATGGAGTTTGTGGATGAAGCATCCATGGAGAAAAAGGGAATGGAGACTGAGGTATTTATTAAGAGTGTTGGGAGGGGAGGATTGCTGGATAAAATAATGAGTGTTTCTAGTGAGGGGGGAGGATGATTGATAATCTGCGCATGCCATTTGTATTTGTTGTGTTCACCGTAAAGCAGGGGTGAATTGATGCTAAGCATGCCATTTTCATTGTTAAAAGGAAGGAGAAAAAGGAATGGGGAAATCAAAGATCTAAAATCCAGGATCCAAGCTTTATAAATTGGGTAGGGTTAAGGTGAGTACACGGATCCTAACTCGTACACATGGTGTATATGAGATCTTGCCTATTTATAAGGAATGAGAACACGGCTAACGTTGAAAAATCATATGTAATGTATTTAATATTATTGGAAATTATTAATAAATTCACGATATTTTTATATTACAATTTAATATTTGTAAATACGTCACATACTGACTTTTTAAATTTTTGCAATCTGTATGCTAAATTATTTTCCAATAACTTGATTACTCTGGTCTCTGGCTTGTTGGGATTGTTGGAGCCTGATCGGAATCGGGAGGCAGAGTGCGGGAGGCGCTCGACCAAGCATTGAGGTCGAGCACATATGCTCGATCGAGCACCCCCCTTTCCAGCACCATCGAGGCGCTCGAGCAAGATCCCAGATCGAGTAGAACCGCTCGACCAAAGCCCCTGGTCGAGCGGTTCCGGAAGCCCAGTGCGCGAAATTAGATTTTTCGGCCCGTCTCATATTTAAATACTTTTGACTCATTGTATTTGCCTCTTGTACGAAAATAACACACGAAATAGTAGATCTCCTGGCTTTGTAGCTGGGTAACCAAATTGTTTGTTCCTTATTTGTTGTTTCCATTATTTTCTCCATAATTGCTTGCTTAAATTCCTAACAACTGGTATCAAGAGCATCGGGTAAAAGGGATCTTTTGGGAGCAATTATGATGGCTGAAGGGAAATCTCTTGTTGAGAAGTTTGATGGAACGAATTTTAGATTCTGGAAATTGCAGATCGAGGATTACCTGTACGGTAAAGATTTGTATCAACCGTTGGGTTCACAGCCTGAAGATATGAAGGACGACGAGTGGAAGTTTCTTTGGATAGGAAGGCGATGAGTTTGGTTAAGATGTCGTTATCCAGAACGCCGCCCTACATATCGCAAAAAAAAAAACCACAAAGGAGATGCTGGAGATTTTGACTGAGATGTATGAAAAATCGTCTGCAGCAAACAAGGTGCATCTGATGCGGAGGTTATTCAACCTGAGGATGGCAGAGGATAGTGTAGTAGTTAATCATCTCAACGAGTTCAATATGATCATATCCCAATTGAGCTCGGTTGAGATTGATTTTGATGATGAGGTTCAAGCCCTTATTTTGTTGTCTTCTTTACCAGAAAGTTGGAGTGGAACGGTAACGACTGTTAGTGCTTCAACGGGTAAAGTGAAACTGTAATTTGATGAGGTTAGGGATCTGGTCATGAGCGAAGAAATTCGCAGGAAAGAGTTGGGTGTGGCCACAGGATCAGCCTTGAGTGCGGGAAACAGAGGCAGATCTGAATCCAAGGGGAAGCCAAATCGGGATAGATCGAAGTCAAGGGCAAAGATAAGCCCAAGAAGGATAAGAGTCAAGTTGAGAGTTACAATTGTCATGAACTTGGTCATTACAAGAGGGAGTGCAAGGCACAAGCTAAGGCACAAGGGAATGCACCAAAGAAGAATGACAACTTAGCTAATGTTGCCGCTGATGAGGAATCAGATGCATTGATTCTGAGTGTAAGCAGTCCATTGGAGTCGTGGGTGTTAGATTCTGGAGCATCATTTCATTCGTGCAGCAGCGCTGACGTAATGGAGAAGTACACTTACGGGAACTTTGGGAAGGTTTATCTAGCTGATGATGAGCCTCTGGAAATCAAAGGGAAGGGGAATGTTCGGATTAAGACACCAAATGGGACTGTGTTACAATTGAAAGATGTGAGACATATTCCTGGTTTGAAGAGGAATTTGATCTCAGTTGGGCAGCTTGATGATGAGGGCTACAAGGTGACTTTTGGGTGTAACATGTGGAAGATATCCAAAGGTGTCATGGTAGTGGCTCGAGGAAATAAAGAGGGAACGTTGTATATGACAGGCAACACCCGGGATAGCATTGCTCTTGCAAGTGAAAGAGGGAATGCAAATGTGTGGCATTGTCGTCTAGTCCACATGAGTGAAAAGGGGATGAAAGTTATGTGCTCGAAGGGTAAACTGCCAGACCTCAAGACAGTTGACATCGGTTTGTGTGAGGACTGTGTATTCGGAAAATAAAAAAGGGTGAGTTTTTCGAAGGGAGGCAGAGCTTTGAAGAAGCAGAAGCTGGAGTTAGTCCACAGTGACTTGTGGGGTCCAGCACCAGTGACATCCCTTGGTGGAGCATCATATTACATGACTTTCATTGACGACTCTACGAGGAAGGTATGGGTTTATTTCTTGAAAAATAAGTCTGATGCCTTTAATGCTTTCAGGAAATGGAAGACTCTTGTAGAAACTGAAACATGTCTCAAGGTGAAGTGTTTGAGATCTGATAATGGTGGAGAGTACGAGCTCCGAGAGATCAAAGGATTCTGTGAGGTGAATGGAATCCGAATTGAGAAAGCCGTGAGAGGAACCCCACAGCAGAATGGTGTGGCAGAACGTATGAACAGGACCTTATGTGAACGTGCTAGAAGCATGAGATTGAAGTGTGGGCTGCCAAAGAAGTTTTGGGAAGAGGCAGTTAACACAGCAGCGTACTTGATAAACAGATGACCCTCAACTCCTTTAGAAAATGGCATACCAGAGGAGGCCTGGTCGGGAAAGGAGGTAAATCTGTCTTTTCTTCGAGTATTTGGGTGTGTTGCATATGTTCATATTGATGCTATGAGTAGAAGTAAATTGGATGCTAAATCTGTTAAGTGTACGTTTGTTGGATATGGCGGTGATGAGTTTGGCTATCGATTTTGGGATGAGAAAAACCGAAAGGTAATTCATAGTCGAGATGTCATATTTAATGAACAGGTGATGTACAAAGACAGGTTGGGGATATCTAAAGAAGGTGGTTCTGAGTCTCAGGTTGTGGAGTTAGACATTTCAAACTCGGGTGGGAGCAAGGGGGTTCTAGATGATCAAGTGATTGTTGAGGATGAACCAAGTACACCACCACCAACAATTCCGTTGCGGAGATCCACGAGAGATCGGAGATCTCCTGATAGGTATTCAACCTCCCTTCATTATTTATTGTTAACTGATGGTGGTGAACCTGAATGTTATGCAGAGGCCACACATAGTGAACAGGTTGACAAGTGGAAACTTGCAATGGATGATGAGATGAATTCATTGAAGACCAACGGAACTTGGGAGCTAGTTGAGCTTCCTACGGGCAAGAAAGCATTGCATAATAAGTGGGTTTACAGAATAAAAGAGGAGGTTGATGGAAGCAAACGCTACAAGGCAAGATTGGTTGTGAAGGGGTTTCAGCAGAAACATGGTATTGATTATACTGATGTTTTTACTCCAGTGGTGAAGCTAACTACCATTCGATTAGTTCTGAGTTTGGTGGTTGCAGAAAATTTGGTGTTAGAACAGATGGACGTGAAAACTGCCTTTCTTCATGGTGATTTAGATGAGGACATCTACATGAAGCAACAAGAAGGATACTTGTCTAAGGGGGATAGTGAGCATGTTTTCAAATTGAAGAAGAGCTTGTATGGTCTAAAACAAGCTCCATTACAGTGGTACAAGAAGTTTGATGGGTTCATGCACGAGATTGAGATCAAGAGGTGTGAGGCTGACCATTGCTATTACTTCAAGAGGTATGATGATGGTTATATCATTTTGCTATTATTTTTTGATGACATGTTGATAGCAGGCTCTAGTGCTCGGGAGGTGAGTAAGTTGAAGGAAAAATTATCTGAAAGGTTTGCTATGAAGGACTTTGGACAGGCCAAGCAAATCTCAGGAATGTGAATCGATCGTGATAAGGTGGCAGGAAAGTTGTATCTTTCACAGGCTGAATACATAAAGAAAGTCTTGGGGAGATTTAGTATGGAAGATGCAAAGCCAGTTCGGGTCCAGTTAGGAAGTCAGTTCAAGCTATCCAACAAGGACTCACCTAGTAGCGAAGAGGAGAGGACCTACATGCAAAACACTCCGTATGCTTTAGCAATTGGAAGTTTAATGTATGTCATGGTGTGTACAAGACCAGATATTGCACAGGCGGTGGGAGTTGTTGTATGCTTTAGCAATTGGAAGTTTAATGTATGCCATGGTGTGTACAAGACCAGATCTTGCACAGGCGGTGGGAGTTGTTAGCCGGTTTATGGGCAATCCGGGTAAGCAGCATTGGGAGGCAGTGAAGTGGATCCTTAGGTACTTGAGAGGTACTACAGAACAAGCTTTGTGCTTTGAGGGCAAAAGCATTGGGTTGGCAGGATATGTTGATGCAGACTTGGCATCAAATGATCTCGACAAAAGGAGGAGTACTACAGGGTATGTGTTTACTTTTGGTGGTACAGCAATCTCTTAGGCTTCTAAGTTGCAAAAGATCATATCTCAGTGCACTGCAGAAGCAGAGTACGTTGCAGTCACTGAGGCTAGTAAAGAAATGGTTTGGTTGCAGAATCTGTCGTGTGAGTTGGGGAAGGAGCAAAAGTATAGTATTCTGTATAGTGACAGTCAGAGTGCTATTCACTTGGCAAAGAATTCGGCCTTTCACTCGAGGACGAAGCACATCGAGTTGAGGTATCATTATATTTATTACCTCATTGAGAACAAGATCTTACAGCTGATGAAGATACGGGGAAGTGAGAATGCTGCTGACATGTTGACTAAGGTTGTGACCTTAGAGAAGTTGAAGTTATGCATGACTTCAACTGGCCTTGGAAACTGAGCATAAGGCCCGTCACTACTACCAGTGAGAGAAACCGTTGGAATGGTGGAGACAAGTTACAGTTGGAGTCAGTCTCCAGGTGGGAGATTGTTGGGATTGTTGGAGCCTGATCGGAACAGGGAGGCAGAGTGCGGGAGGAGCTCGACCAAGCATTGAGGTCGAGCACATATGCTCAATCGAGCATCCCCCTTTCCAGCACCATCGAGGCGCTCGAGCAAGCTCCCAGATCGAGCAGAACCGCTCGACCAAAGCCCCTGGTCGAGCGGTTCCGGAAGCCCAGTGCGCGAAATTAAGTTTTTCGGCCCGTCTCATATTTAAATACTTTTGACTCATTGTATTTGCCTCTTGTACGATAATAACACACGCAATAGTAGATCTTCTGGCTTGGTAGTGCCCCAAGACGTAGTCATTTTTGACGAACTGGGTAACCAAATTATTTGTTCCTTAATTGTTGTTTCCATTATTTTCTCCATAATTGCTTGCTTAAATTCCTAACATGGCTCTGGTAATTGGAATATTCTATCATTAATTTCAAGCAGTAAGTTGTCTTAAAATACCCTGTGTCAAATTAAAAACAGAATTTGACATTATAAAATTTAAAAAATCGTGGTTTAAAACTTTAAATACAAATGTATAAAAGAGTCATGAATATACTATTTTATTTTTCCTTCATCTTTTCATAAAATCGAACTCATTTTAATACTTCTCTTTTACCATGTGCTTGGTATTCATAACATAGCAAGTCACAAGACAAAACTACTCAAATAAAAAAATTAAGAATACTACCGAGTTATCAAAAAAAACTACTCAAATAAAAAAAGAATACTATTTTCTAGTAAAAAGTAATAATTTAAAGTTAAAAATGATACTTTTCAAAATATATAAAGTTTAAAAAAATATGAAAAATATTTTTTATTATAAAAAAAGTACTAGTATCATTTGTCAACCAAAAGATATTGCCCTTTACTTGAAAATTATCTGATCGCAAGCAACACATTAATTAATCCGTTAGACGTGTCTCATAAATTTTTTTATGTTATATCATACATCAACCTTAGAAGATAACAACTGACGTAGGATCTTGTATTTTAGTTCAAATGGGCAAAATTTCATATACTATAATATAATGTATTGTATAAAATGGTGTAAAATGAAAAAAAAAAAAAATCCAATATCCGGATTGAACTCAAAATAGTTTCATAACTTTTCATCTTTTCTAAAATGATCCATAAAAGTTTGATGTACGAAATTGATTTCAATTTTACTCGAATTGTAGCATTTTCGTCCCAAATTCGTGCGGAATTGACGATGATGTCGTTTTTCGTCATGTGCTTTACATGTGAGCATTCAATTTGGAGATTTCCGACTGAAACGCATAACCAAAAACAACTTTGTTTCATCAATTCTTACGAGTTTATAAGGACGAAAATTGTACAATTTGCAAAAAAATTGGGACTTCATACATCAAACTTTTTTCAAACTATTTTAAAAAAAGTAAAAATTTATGGGATTATTTTAGATTCTATCCCTCCATCCCCATTAATCCATCCGGGGGCTCCTGAACAACGGGGTGTGAATCGTGAGGTGCAGGATTAGGAGAAAGGGAGACAAGGTCAACGAGAAAGTCGAAAATATCAGTATCGATAACCGCAGACGCCACGTCTTGTTTCTGCATTGTCCTTCTCTTGCCCTGCAGCGTCACCACCCACGCCCTCCTCGTAATTTCTTCGATGAAAAGTTCGC
Organism: Stenogyne calaminthoides; assembly: GCA_037126765.1. Lineage (NCBI taxonomy): Eukaryota > Viridiplantae > Streptophyta > Magnoliopsida > Lamiales > Lamiaceae > Stenogyne > Stenogyne calaminthoides. The sequence goes on along the minus strand of JBBCBC010000008.1, from coordinate 16,415,866 downwards.
AAGCCTTGGAAAACACGATGGGGGATTCTCCCGATATCATCTTAACGTCTTCGCTCGAACTCTTCATGATCTTCTTGATTCGCGCCAGAGGCAGCGAGTGGGGCCCACTTCGCCCTCCGCACAACATTTTCGAGTACGCGCCCGGTTGCCTCATGTTCAATAATTAGGGTTTTTGAGATTAATGTTGGAATTTTAGGTACGTAAAAATGTGCTTTTTTTTTTTTTTTTTTGGAATATATGTATATAGAAATGATATGGGAAGTTAATTTGTGAGAGGGTATGGAGTATAAATGATATGGGAAGTTAATTTGTGAGAGGGTATGGAGATTTATATATATGGAGGAGCGGGGGAGGCCGGCTGGCCAGCTTGGGGACGGCTGAAATTATATTTATGGTGGACTAATTAATAGGATTGAATTATTTAAATAAAATAAAATTAATGAGTGGATATCCCGTGCATTAGGTGCACCGTGCTCTGCGTAGTGTATTTTAGAAACTTGCACTTGTTACATTGAAACGTGTAACCTATGCGAAATAAATAGTTACATGTTTCAGTGTAACAAGTTTAGAGTTTTTAAAATACATTATGGAGTGCATTGCGCACCTGATGCTACAAGACCTATCCACCTTAAATAATTTTTGGCTAAGTCTTGTATGCATCCAGGTGCACCGTGCACTCATAATACATTTTTAGAATCATGCAACTTGTTTGCACTGAATTGTGCAACTATTAATATTAAAAAATAGTTGCATGGTTCAGTATAAACAAATTGCATTTTTTAGTATAACAAGTTGCATGGTTCTAAAATGCACATGAACCTGGATGCATACGCATGGTCGTGCTTTGTGTGAGTCGAACGAGGAGTTCGACTCAGGCCCAAAAATTTCATCGTTTTTTAGGGGCTCGGATTTATATATACATACATATATATATATATATATATATATATATATATATATATATATATAGAGTAATGATATAGAACCAACTATCTGGTTTTGTATGGAACCAGATTAATGACGTGTCATGCCAACTATTCCCTAAGCCATGAACCATAAACCCTAAATCATCAACCATTCGGGTCGGGTGAACCATGAACCACTCGGGCGGGTTCGATTCTCCGTCGAGTTGGGTGGGGCGGGTAAAAAAATGTAATTTTTTTTTACATTCGATTTTATTTTTCAGTTCAATTCAATTTTTCTTTTTACCCGGCCCGGACCCAAACTCGGCCCGAGTGGTTCATGGTTCACCCGATCCGAATGGTTCATGATTTAGGGTTTATGGTTCATGGTTTAGGAAATAGTTGGCATGACACGTCATTAATCTGGTTCCATAAAAAACCAGATATTTGGTTCTATATCATTACTCTATATATATATATATTTCAAAATAATCAAAGAAGACATTCGACTTCTTATTCTAGATCAATGTCTAATCATTCTCTTATATCTCCTCTGGATTATGAGGTAGAATTACCTTTTGAATCTAGAACTTCTACTTCCTCTTATAGAGAAAATTCTTATTGTAAAATTAATAATAACAATGAGAAAATTATTATTAATGAAAACAATATTATCCATAAAGATGGAATTGATCCCGAAACAATTTCGGATGGTAACTTTAAAATATAATTTTATGGATTTTACAAACTTTTTAGATTTTTCTAAAGGTTCTTCTACTAGAGCTCATATTAATGATGAGTTTAATAATCCTAAATGGGATAAGTTTAGAATTTGGTATTTTAAATCATTCTCAAAAGATGATTTAGACTACTTTGTTGACAGTTTTTATAAATTCTGTGAAAAACATAATGAAATTACTTATTATGTTCCTTGGTTTATTAAAACTTTTTATATCGATTATATTTCAGTAATTGAACGTGATTATAAAATAATTTCTGGAGGAATACAAAAATATGTTTACCCTCCTCATGTTCCTTTTAAAATCGAGAAAAATGGGAAGATATTTAGTTTTCTTCCATTCTCCAGAATCATAGAAAATGATGTTTTACAAATTACTGTTAAACATGTCAATCAAATGATTGAGCAAAATAATTTTTGTAATCTTTATCTTTCTATCCTTGGAGGAGAAATTATTTCTTTACATGATAAAGTTGATAAAATAATCTCTAAAATTAATTTTCAGAATAAATCTGAAGATTATGATAATAAAAATAATAATGTTATTATTAAAACAACTTCATCTATTCAATCTCCTATTGAGATAAAAGATTTTAAATCTGAAGCCTCTATTTCTGATCTTGAAAAGATTATTAATGATAAATTTAGTAATCTGAATATTTCAGCTTTAGATGATGACTTAGATGATAATCATGCTATTCAACCCAATAATATTGGTAGTCCTAGTAATACTGATAGTATTAATAAAATGAAATGGGCTGATAGACCTACCATGTCTACTTATTATTATAAGAGACCCACTCCTATGGATGTTCTTAATGAAGAACAGAAAAACTTTTTGAATAATTCTTATTCTGGAAAAGGTATTTATGAATGGAATATTGATGGTGGAAGTGATAATCATATTTTCACTCAATGTCATCGCATGCTTATGTATAGTTATGCTTGTCAAACTTGTGGTAATAGTGATATTAATCTTTGCCTGACTATTATTCTTCTTTGGTTTTATTGGTCAACTTAAAGGTTGGTGGGATAATTATTTGACTCCCCAAAATAGAATGGAAATTTTTAATTCTATTAAAATTAAAAATGGTGAGACTAAAACCAATGCGGTTTACTCTTTGATTCTTACTATTTTGGATCATTTTACTGGTCAATATACCAATAAATATGAAAATACCAGAACTCTTCTTTTAAATATGAAGTGTAAAACTCTTACTGATTTCAGATGGTACAAAGATACTTTTTTGTCTCGTATTTATGAGATTCCTGATTGTAATCAGGATATTTGGAAGAATAAATTTGTAGATGGTCTTCCTAATCTATTTGCTGAAAGAGTTAAGAAAACTCTTAGAAATGATTCTGATTCAATCCATTATGGGTCTTATACTTTTGGTCAAATCATTAGTGTTTGTGTTCAGGAAGAATTAAATCTTTGTAATGAACTCAAATTAAAAAATCAAATTAAAAAGGATAATCTTATGGAAAGAAAACAATTAGGTCAATTTTGTGATCAATTTGGATTAGATAATCCTAATTCTAAAAATAAAAACAATTTGACTAAAAATAATAAGAGAGATTATAAAAGTAAATCTACTTATAAAAGAAGAAAACATAATTCTTCAAAACAGAAAGAAAAAGATCATGAAAATGATAAAAGTAAAAGAAAATCTTTAAAAAAAAGAAGATATGACACAATTATTTGTAAAAAATGTAATAAGCCTGGTCATTATGCTAATCAGTGCTATGCAAAAGACAAGATTAAAAATCTTGATATTGATGAAGAGTTAAAAGAAACTCTTTTTAAAATTGTTATGAGTCCTAATATTGATACAGAAACAGAAAAGTCTTATAATGACTGTTCTTCTGTTGAATCCTCTTCGGATGATGATAATTCTGTTAAATCAGATAAAGAAAAGTGCAATGAATGTGTACTTGGAAAACCTTGTCTTAATTGTATCAGTAATACTGATAATACTAATAATATTGATAATGAGTTTTATAAACTCATGAGTCAATTTCAAGATATGAATATTAGTGTCTTAACTAATAATAATATTTTTGAATTTCTTAAACATATAAAAGATTCTAGTTTAAGAGATAAAATCATTGAACAATTTCATGATTCTTCTAAAAATGAAGACAATTATAAAACTAGTCTTTCTAAAGAGATTGATTGTAATTATTATAATATGGGTGAATTGGAAAGACTTATTCGCCTAAAAAATATAAAAAATAATCCATTGACTATAAATGATTTATTTCATGAGATTAATAATCTCAAAACTGATGTGAAGATTCTTCAAAAACAGAATACACATCTTTCTGTTCGTCTTTCTTTTATTGAGAAAGGTAAAGAAATAATTGAGGATAGTAAAACTAACTATAAAGCTCTTTCACAATACTTTGAAATTGATGACAATGTTAATATTGAGAAAAATCATTTATCTACCATTAATATGATTATATCACAGAAATGGTATACTAGGATTTCTCTTCTTATAAATAATTCTTATAAGAAAGATTTTATTGCTATGATTGATAGTGGTGCTGATATAAGTGTCATACAGATAGGAATAATTCCTACTAAGTTTTTTGAAAAACCTACTCATTCACTTTCTCATGCAGGTGGAGGATCTTTAAAGATTAATTATAAGCTAAAAAATGCTTATGTTTGTGTAGATGGTTGTTTTATTTCTAACGACTTTCTTATTGCTGAAGACATCACTAATCAAATGATTATTGGTCTTCCTTTTCTATTTAAAATATATCCTCTTACCTTTGTTGGTGAAAAAGGTATTACAGGTACTTATAATGGTAAACCTATTACTTTCAAGTTTATCACTAAACCTATTCATAAGGTTCTTAATTTGATTCAAGATCAAATTAATAATAAAAATTGTCAAATCAATTTTCTTAAAGATGAGCTTAATTCTATTACTATAAGTGATAGATTAAATAATCATAAACTACAGGATAAAATCAAATTTTTAATGAATAAATTTTCTATTGAAATTTGTAATGATTTTCCCAATGGTTTTTGGGACAGAAAGAAACATATAGTTTCTCTTCCTTATGAAGAAGATTTTAAAGAAAATAAAATTCCGACTAAGTCTAGACCTTGTCAAATGAACTCTGAATACTTAGAGTTATGTAAAAAGGAAACATCTTCATTATTACAGAAGAAGCTTATAACTCCTTCTAAATCTCCTTGGTCTTGTACTGCTTTCTATGTTAATAAATATTCTGAGCAGGAACGCGGAGTTCCTCGATTGGTTATTAATTATAAACCTCTCAATAAGGTTTTAAAATGGATTAGACATCTTATTCCTAATAAAAAAGATCTTCTTGACAGATTAGTCAATGCTCCTATTTTCTCTAAATTTGATTTAAAATCAGGTTTTTGGCAAATTCAGATTAATCAACCTGATAGGTATAAAACTGCCTTTAATGTTCCATTTGGTCATTATGAATGGACTGTTATGCCTTTTGGTCATAAAAATGCTCCTTCAGAATTTCAACAAATTATGAATGATATTTTTAATCCTTATAGTGATTTTATTATTGTCTATATCGATGACATCCTTGTATTTTCTAAAGATATTGAAATACATTTTAAACATCTTGTGTTGGGATATTTTAGTTTTGATAAATTATGCCAAAACATTATCAACTTGTGTTATTGAAACTAATTTACAGATAACAAGTTGGGGGAACGAAAACAAGTTGAGGGAACTCACGAAATCGGGCGTAGATGATCGAGATCATACGAAATTTTGAGACGAGGACCGATCGAGATCGGATGAGTTAGATGAGTTCGAGTTAAGCGATGAGTATGCAAAATCGAGAAGAAGAAAAGCTAAGCCGGTGATCGAAGATCGGATGGCCGAAACAGACTTGATCGGATAATCGGAAGAAAAGTCGGTGATATGGTGATCGAAGAGCGGATAAAATTTGAAAGAAAAAATGACGGAAGATCGAAGAGAAGGTTGCGATCGGAAGAGGAGGCGGATGAGACGTCGAGATCAAGACGTGATCGAGATCAAATATGAAGATGAAGCGGATGATCAAGATCGGGGCGTGATTGAGATCGGATGTGTTAAACCGATATGATAAACTTAATGTCTTGACACGATGCTATCCTGAGATGTTGATCCGAAGATGTGTTGATCGTCGGTCGAAATTCGATCGGATCGGCAAAGAAGAAATCGGATAGCTTTGGTCAAAAGTGACCTGAAGGTCGGGATGTGCGACCAGAGAACTGAACTCAATCACTGAGTGTCAAATTATCTTTGATCGTAGACCAGGTCCGTAAGAAAGTCTGCTTTGAATCGAGTATCGAGACTCGGATAAACCGAAGACTCGGATAGAGCTGAAGACTTCGATATGTCTCGAAGACACCGAGACTCGAGAGAATCTGAATGATTCAAGACGAGGAATCGAGGAATATAGCCATTAGAATCGGTGGCGTGGACCAATGAGAGGAAGAATGACCACTGAAGAAGTTCTTTGTACTTACAAGAATAGTATGGATTTGAATGTGATTCTCTCCAACGGTAACATTCAAATCCACACTATAAATCTACGGTCTTTCATCATTCTAATAATGCGGATCGTGGATATTATAGCACGAGATCTTTCTGAGCAAAAGAGAGTTATACCCAAAAGCATTCCCACCCTAGAACACAAGTCGTAGATATACAAATATGTTCAAGAGTGTTCTAGAACCCAATCTAAGCAACCCCGATGTATCCTAAGCTAGAGAGATTTTTTCCCAACCTTAGCATTGAGGCTAAACAAATGTAAAGGAAAATCTCAACCTAGTTGAAACCAAACAAACCTTACCCCAAATCGATCGGTTAAGTTTGTAGGTGAGTGTGAACTCGGTAAACATCTAGCAATCCGAAAGGGAGGGTAGGCAATCAGTGAGGGTGATAAGTCTCGTTGGAGTGTGAACTCATTAAACATCTGTAAGCAATCCCGTGGAGGTGATAAGTCCCAGGCGGGCAGGAGGGTGATATAAGTCGATTGGAAGGAATTTCCCTAGGAATAGGGAGAGTGGATGTAGGAGCTTGAGACTCCGAACCACTATACTTTGTTGTGTTCTTTATTGCTTTATGTTCTTATATTGTCATATGCATTCGATTATAAGCAAAACACAACACATGAGCTTAAAATGCAAAAATCTGGAATCACCATTCCTTCTCCCCTGTTTTTATATGCACTGAACTGAAATGTTTGCTTCCGCACGCGCAAAATGGGTTTCCCACCGGGACCATCATCTTGATATGTTTAAAAACTTAGTCATTAAAAATGGTTTAGTTATTTCAAAACCTAAAATGGTTTTATTCCAGACTAAAGTAAAATTTCTTGGTCATATTATTGATAAAGGTAATATTATTCCAATTCAAAGAAGTATTGAATTTGGTAATAAATTCCCTAATGTTATAACTGATAAAACTCAGTTACAGAGATTCTTAGGAACCCTTAATTGTGTGTCTTCTTATATTAAGAATCTTGCTGAAGATTCCGCTATCTTATATGATAGACTTAAAAAGAATCATTCTCCTTGGAATGATGATCATACTAAGGCATTATCGGGATAAAAGAAAAGGTTAAAAATATTCCTTGTCTTATCTTTAGCTAATCCCTCTTGTGAAAAAATTATTTGAAGGCGATGCCTCGATTTGGGGTATGGGGTATTTTAAAACAAATTAATCGATAATAAAAATGATTATATCATTAGATTTTTTATTAGGTAAATGGAATAATAGTCGAGGAAAAATTGATACCTTTCTGACTAAAGAAATTCTTGCTATTGTCAAATGTGTCCTTAAATTTCGGGGATGATTTATATAATCGAGAAATTTACTATTAAAAACTTATTCTTGAAATTTGCTACTTTTTATGCTCTTCAAAGATTTTGAACATAATGTTTCTAAACAAATGTTTTTGATGGCAATCTCATCTTGCTTATTTTGATTTTGATATTGTTTATAAGCAAGGGAAAGATAATCATCTCCCAGATTTTTTAACTCATGAATTTATTTCTTCATGAGAGTTATGAGCCAGTCTGGAAGAAGTTATTCCTCTTATAGAGGAAGGGGAAGCGGAAGGATCTCCTATTTTACAACAAGGAAGAAATCCCTTTACAACGAGAACATTTACGGTATTGGTTCTTCTTCAAAAGGAGAAAAAATTTTGATAAGGAATTTCAAGAATTCCTCAAACAACGGAGGCGAGGAATATTCAAGTTTAGGACAATCCTTCAAAACACGATGATGAGAGTCATATTCTTGATCTTTCGAAAGAATATAAATTCTTTGATTCTCCTAAGAGAGAATTGATTCTTGTCCCCATGGATTCTTATGGATAAGTATTTTCCAGCTAATAGTTGGAATATTGAAACTTATAAGACGAGAGGATTTTATGAGAATATCCTCATTAGCCTTGGAAGTGTTGATATTCAACATTTTCCTCAAAAAAGAGTAAAAGCGTTAAATTACTCTAAATTTATCATTAAAAAATCATCTCCATCAAGAATGAATACTTCTCCTTTTCTTTGAGAGAAGCATGACTAATGAAGTCACTAAAATAATTTACCAATACAATTATTGGGATTATCTACAAAGTTTTTATAAAACTTTATTTTATCAGAATGCTAAGCATTCTCACACTTGGCTGATAAAAATTTGTGATAATATCAGTAGGAATCAAATTCTTAATTGACTTTTTTCTCACGGTGGGGAAATTTTGGTACTATAAGCGGATATTTTTGCTGAAGAGATTAAATCTCTATTGGAAGAATATTCTATTAATTTTTCTTCATTAAAAACTCATAATACAAGTAATAAAACTATTTGTATGTTTTTGTTGATTAGGACTCCCATAGATGCGGAAATGGAACCAAAAAGGAAGTTATACTAAAGATGGTATACCAAGTTTATGAAGGATCCATCTTATGAGATTTTGGAATAACTTAAATGTTATTACTCGGCTCCCATTAGTCACCTTTTGAGGAAAAATATCAATAGGATTAAATCCAAAATAGAAGAATATAAAAAGTCTTACGGTGAATAGACTTCAAATAGTCTTTCTTCATTTTACGAATATTCTAAGAAATATGTTGGTTTATTTCCCAAGGAAAAAAATTATGGATCTTTATATGTATCATATCAAGAAAGATTTATTCAATTATATTGATTTTTACGATTCAAAATCGAGATGCCTCTATGATTTAGGTTACGAATTACAAGATGCTCGGGACCCAAATGAAGACTATCAAGACTTTTCTCTTCAAGAAAGTTTTGATCTTTTGAAAATTCTCTTAAAAGAAACTTAAATAAAGAAAGTGTTAATGGAAGATTGGAGATTATATCTAAATAGCTCCAAACTAATGCTAGTTTCTAATATCGGAAGGTCCCTTTTCATGTTATTTTTATGAAAATAATAATGAAATCGAGATAAAAATTATCTCAAAGTTACGAAGAAGAAAATTAAGATTCTTGAAATATGTATTCCTGTCTTTGGAAAAAATGAGATCACAGGGAATGATATTGATGAAGGAAGACATTATCCTCATTCCTTAAAAGAATTTAAGAAGACTCTAATTCTTATGAAGAAACAAGCTTCACTAATGGCGATTTAGAAGACTTTGATTTAGCACATTCGACCAAAATATGGCTCTGATGTCGGACAAAATCAAATTTCGTCATTGCTTGCATAATAAAGACAAAATCTTGTTCATGAATAGTAATTACTATTCAAACTTTTTTTTGTCTTTTTGTGGCTTTGTTTTTTCTGCACTATTTCTTTTTTATTTTGAAATCCGGGGTTTGATGTCCGGCTCTTTCATCTATAAATAAACTTGTATTTTTTTTTTTTTTGACCTTATTTCGAGTTTAGACTCCCCCTCTCTTTCTCTCTAAATCCCTCTTTTGTGTACAACCTTGTAACCTTGTAATATTATTGTTCATAAACTAGTTTTGCTTGTGGCTTTTTAAAGGTATATTGTTATTTAAATTCGTATTTTAAATTTTTTTTTACGATGATTGCCGCCTCAATGAGTAATTTAAATTACTTGTATTGAATCATGACTGACTTAACTATACTCTACTATCATGTGCATTTGGAATTATATTCCTATATTGATTTGTAATTTGATATATCAAAAGGTAGAGTTGGTTTAACCGATGAGTTTGAGCTTTATGATATTCATGAGTTAACCATGTGGGCTAGCCCTTTTGCGTTTTTAGATGAATAGCGCGAGCATTTTTGGGTGTAAAAAGCTTTTTGGGTTAACTCATGGACTATCAAATTCTCGTAATTTTCTATCAGTGTTTGTAAAGATCCAGGGGATCTATTGATATGAATCTTTGAAAAAATGATCCTTATAGTAATATATGAAGATCTTTGCCACGATCCTTATGTTAATAATTATCGAGCCATTAAGTAGGGTATATATAAGTTATATGGTTTCAAGATGTATTGAATCATGAAACCGTATAATAATATATACCTTCTCACACAAGAAAGCCGAAAAGGATTAGATGAAAAATTCTCAAAGATTTCAAAATCTCTTATCAAAAGTATCTTTAAATGTGGATCTTTATTTCATCCTTATCAAAATGAGATTTACAAGAATCAAAGTTTAATTTTTCCTTAAATAATTTTTTAGAATTATTTCAAAATAACATGAAAAGGAACCATCGGATATAAATAAGGAATTTCTGAAAAGATCAAAACTTTCCGAAAATCCTTAAGTTCATTTAGTTATTTTGATCGGAAAAATCAATAATCATTTAAATCTTTCTCCATATAAAAAAAATTTTTCTCAAACGCATATTTATAGCAAGAATTTCTTTAGCTTGTAGCAAAAAAATAATTTTTCCGACTATTATTCCATTTAGGATATTGGAATAAAATCTAATGATATAATCCTTTTTATTATCGGGATTAATTTGTTTTAAAATACCTCCATACCCCAAATCGAGGCATCGGTTTCAACAATTTTTTCCCAAGAGGATTAGCTAGCATAAGACAAGGAATATTTTTAACATTTTCTTTTTATCCCGATACTTGACTTTTAGTATGATCATTCCAAGGAGAATGATTCTTTTTTAAGTCTATCATATAAGATAGCGGAATCTTGAGAAGATTCTTAATATAAGAAGACACATAATTAAGGCTTCCTAAGAATCTCAGAATCGAGTTTTATCTGCATTATAACATCGGGGAATTTATTACCAAATTCAATACTTCTTTGAATTGGAATAATATTACCTTTATCAATAATATGACCAAGAAATTTTACTTTATTCTGGAATAAAACCATTTTAGGTTTTGAAATAACTAAACCATTTTTAATGACTAAGTTTTTAAACATATCAAGATGTTTAAAATGTATTTCAGTATCTTAAGAAAATACAAGGATGTCATCAATATAGACAATAATAAAATCACTATAAGGATTAAAAATATCATTCATAATTTGTTGAAATTCTGAAGGAGCATTTTTAAGACCAAAAGGCATAACAGTCCATTCATAATGACCAAATTGAACATTTAATGCAGTTTTATACCTATCAGGTTGATTAATCTGAATTTGCCAAAAACCTGATTTTAAATCAAATTTAGATAAAATAAGAGCATTAACTAATCTATCAAGAATATCTTCTATTCCATTTTACAACCTTATTGAGAGGTTTATAATTAATAACCAATCGAGGAACTCCGCGTTCCTGCTCAGAATGTTTATTAACATAGAAAGCAGTACAAGACCAAGGAGATTTAGAAGGAGTTATAAGCTTCTTCTGTAATAAGGAAAATATTTCCTTTATACATAACTCTAAGTATTCAGAGTTCATTTGACAAGGTCTAGACTTAGTCGGAATTTTATTTTCTTTAAAATCTTCTTCACAAGGAAGAGAAACTATATGTTTCTTTCTGTCCCAAAAAGCATTGGGAAAATCATTACAAATTCAATAGAAAATTTATTTATTAAAAATTTGATTTTATCCTGTAGTTTAGGATTATTTAATCTATCACTTATAGTAATAGAATTAAGCTCATCTTTAAGAAAAATGATTTGACAATTTTTATTATTAATTTGATCTTGAATCAAATTAAGAACCTTATGAATACGTTTAGTGATAAACTTGAAAATAATAGGTTTACCATTATAAGTACCTGTAATACCTTTTTAACCAACAAAGGTAAGAGGATATATTTTAAATAGAAAAGGAAGACCAATAATCATTTGACTAGAGATGTCTTCAGCAATAATAAAGTCGTTAGAAATACAACAACCATCTACACAAACATAAGCATTTTTAAGCTTATAAATTAATCTTTAAAGATCCTCCACCTGAATGAGAAAGTGAATGAGTAGTTTTTTCAAAAAACTTAGTAGGAATTATTCCTAACTGTATGGCAGTTAAATCAGCACCACTATCAATCATAACAATAAAATCTTTCTTATAAGAATTATTTATAAGAAGAGAAATCTTAGTATACCATTTCTGTGATATAATCATATTAATGGTAGATAAATGATTTTTCTCAATATTAACATTGTCATCAATTTCAAAGTGTTGTGAAAGAGCTTTATAGTTAGTTTCACTATCCTCAATTTTTTCTTTACCTTTCTCAATAAAAGAAAGACGAACAGAAAGATCTGTATTCTGTTTTTGAAGAATCTTCACATCAGTTTTGAGATTATTAATCTCATGAACTAAATCATTTATAGTCACTGGATTATTTTTTATATTTTTTAGGCGAAGAAGTCTTTCAAATTCACCCATATTATAATAATTATCATCAATCTTTTTAGAAAGACTAGTTTTATCATTGTCTTCATTCTTAGAAGAATCTTGAAATTGTTCAATGATTTTATCTCTTAAACTAGAATCTTTTATATGTTTATGAAATTCTAAAATATTATTATTAGTTAAGACACTAATATTCATATCTTGAAATTGACTCATGAGTTTATAAAACTCATTATCAATATTATTAGTATTATCAGTATTACTGATACAATTAAGACAAGATTTTCCAAGTACACATTCATTGCACTTTTCTTTATCTGATTTAACAGAATTATCATCATCCGAAGAGGATTCAACAGAAGAACAGTCATTATAAGACTTTTCTGATTTTGTATCAATATTAGGACTCATAACAATTTTCAAAAGAGTTTCTTTTAACTCTTCATCAATATCAAGATTTTTAATCTTGTCTTTTTCATAGCACTGATTAGCATAATGACCAGGCCTATTACATTTTTTATAAATAATTGTATCATATCTTCTTTTTTTAAAAGATTTTCTTTTACTTTTATCATTTTCATGATCTTTTTCTTTCTGTTTTGAAGAATTATGTTTTCTTCTTTTATAAGTAGATTTACTTTTATAATCTCTCTTATTATTTTTAGTCAAATTATTTTTATTTTTAGAATTAGGATTATCTAATCCAAATTGATCACAAAATTGACCTAATTGTTTTCTTTCCATAAGATTATCCTTTTTAATATGATTTTTTAATTTGAGTTCATTACAAAGATTTAATCCTTCTTGAACACAAACACTAATGATTTGACCAAAACTATAAGACCCATAATGGATTGAATCAGAATCCTTTCTAAGAGTTTTCTTAACTCTTTCAAACAAATAGATTAGGAAGACCATCTACAAATTTATTCTTCCAAATATCCCGATCTGTCGGGAATCTCATAAATCTGAGAAAAAAGTATCTTTGTACCATCCGAAATCGATAAAGAGTTTTACACTTCATATTTAAAAGAAGAGTTTTGGTATTTTCATATTTATTGGTATATTGACCAGTAAAATGATCCAAAACAGTAAGAATCAAAGAGTAAACCGCATTGGTTTTAGTCTCACCATTTTTAATTTTAATAGAATTAAAAATTTCCATTCTATTTTGGGGAGTCAAATAATTATCCCACCAACCTTTAAGTTGACCAATAAAACCCGTGATAATAAGCATGCGGTACTAATATCACTATTACCACAAGTTTGACAAGCAGAACTATACATAAGCATGCGATGACATTGAGTGAAAATATGATTATCACTTCCACCATCAATATTCCATTCATAAATATCTTTTCCAGAATAAGAATTATTCAAAAAGTTTATATGTTCTTCATTAAGAACATCCATAGGAGTGGGTCTCTTATAATAATAAGTAGACATGGTAGGTCTATCAGCCCATTTCATTTTATTAATACTATCATTATTACTAGGACTACCAATATTATTGGGTTGAATAGCATGATTATCATCTAAGTCATCATCTAAAGCTGAAATATTCAGATTACTAAATTTATCATTAATAATCTTTTCAAGATCAGAAATAGAGACTTCAGATTTAAAATATTTTATCTCAATAGGAGATTGAATAGATGAAGCTGTTTTAATAATAACATTTTTATTTTTATTATCATAATCTTCAGATTTATTCCGAAAATTAATTTTAGAGATTATATTATCAACTTTATCATGTAAAGAAATAATTTCTTCTCCAAGGATTGAAAGATAAAGATTACAAAAATTATTTTGCTCAATCATTTGATTGACATGTTTAACAGTAATTTGTAAAACATCATTTTCTATGATTCTGGAGAATGAAAGAAAACTAAATATCTTCCCATTTTTCTCGATTTGAAAAGGAACATGAGGAGGGTAAACAGATTTTTGTATTCCTCCAGAAATTATTTTATAATCACGTTCAATTACTGAAATATAATTGATATAAAATATTTTAATAAACCAAGGAACATAATAAGTAATTTCATTATGTTTTTCACAGAAATTATAAAAACTGTCAACATAGTAGTCTAAATCATCTTTTGAGAATGATTTAAAATATCAAATTCTAAACTTATCCCATTTAGGATTATTAAACTCATCATTAATATGAGCTCTAGTAGAAGAACCTTTAGAAAAATCTAAAAAGTTTGTAAAATCCATAAAATTATATTTTAAAGTTACAATTCGAAATTGTTTCGGGATCAAATCCATCTTTATGGATAATATTGTTTTCATTAATAATAATTTTCTCATTGTTATTATTAATTTTACAATAAGAACTTTCTCTATAAGAGGAAGTAGAAGCTCTAGATTCAAAAGGTAATTCTACCTCATAATCCAGAGGAGATATAAGAGAATGATTAGACATTGATCTAGAATAAGAAGTCGAATGTCTTCTTTGATTATTTTGAAAATCAATATTAATTATATCATCATTACTTTGAGTAATATGTTTAAAATCACTATTTATAATAGGATTTTTAGGAACAGATTGTTCTATTATCCAATTTTCAGGAAAAATAATTTCTTCCCACTTAATGGATCTTCTGGTAGTAATATTTGATTTACCAAAATTAGTTTCTATAAGAATAGTTTCATTATTATCTTTCTCAATTCTTTCACATAGGATTGAGTGTAAATAAAGACTTATAATAAATACACATATACACATAACCTCTGTACCTGGTATGTAATTATAATCATGAGTTTTAACATTTAATGTTAAAGCTTCAAGAATATTACTATCAGATAAAGATAGAGATAAATTAGGATATGCGTCAAAATAGTTAGGTCCTAAAGCCAAACTAGACTCTATAATTCCCATTAAGGATTGTGTCCAATTAAGATTTCTACCAGCCCTAAGAGAAGCTAGAAAGCTTTCTGGTAAACCATTTAAAGTAAGCGGTCTAAAAGCGACCTGAACACAACCAATATGTAAGAACTTATGAGTTCTTTTGTAAGGTAAAATATCATTTTTACTAAGCAATTTAATAATCATCTCTTCTTCATGAAGATGTATAGAAGATTCAGTAGTTTTAACAATTTGTTTAAAACCTATTTTTTCAAAATCTCATAATTTATAAACCGTTTTAGGTTCAATTTTAGGAATAGTCCATTTATTCAATAAATCAAGATTTTCAGGAATATCGTATTCCTGAGTCATACTGTTCTTAACAGTATCCTTTAATCGGAACAGATTCATTAGAATCAAGATGTATGGAATCATGAAACCATATAACTTATATATACCCTACTTCTCATGGCTCTGATATCATATTAACATAAGGATAGTGCAAAGATCTATATCAATAGTATCCTGTATATTATATTAATAAATTTGTAAAATTAAAAACAAGTTGAAGGTGGCGAAGTGGTGTACAACTGTATGTACATAGTTCGATTCTCTTCAGAATCATGTTAGTATGGATTTTTTTGAGGTTGCCCACGCTTTATGCTTTTTTTTTTTTTTTTTTTTTGAGGTAGCTGTATTTCAATTTATAATAATCACACCTATTAAAGCCTAGACATATTAAAGTCACGTTTAATTGCTTATTAAGTTAACAAATTTCTAATTAAATCAGGTAATTGATATTCACGTATGTGTAAATTTTTTTCTTTGTTGATCAATATTCAATAGTAATCAATTTTTTTATTTTAAATTATTTCTCCAGTATCATGCCTCCTTAAATATATATCGAGAATATCAAAAGTGAAAAAAGAGAGCAAGAATCGAAAATTTAACACAAAATCAAGCTGGTGATATCAATAAATATTTTAGTTCTAATAAACAAGTAGTCGCAAAGAGAACTAATGACGCCACATATTTATTGGTTGAAGGGATAAGTGAAAAATTGGATGAGGGAAAAGTGGAAGGGGATAATGAATTGATGTGAAATATTTATTTTTATATAGTTGAAGTAATTATTATTTTTAAAATTATATAATTAAAAAAATTAAAAGGGGTCTAATTTTAAACTTGACTCAGGCTTTACAATTGTTAGGATCGGCCCTGTGCATACGAGAGTCACTCTAAATTTTAATTTTAGGTTTAAATGAAGACGTACGCGCGGTCACGTTTTTCCTGAATACAACCTACACTTTAATTTTTTTTAGTGTTTGTCCCGTTCTAGACTAACACTGTTTCAACATTAAAATATTATTAGGTGATTAATTAATTTTGATTGTATAAGTATCATCACATTCGACCAGAAGTTGTCGAAGATGTTAATATTAATTGTCGGGCAGAAGTGATCAAACGTGTCTTTAGAAAAAAGATTGGTTACAAATAAAATTAAAAAATGTTAAAATGTGAAATTGCCTTCATTTGAATTTGATTTTTTAAAAGGCAAGAGTCATGATGTCATTAAATTTTAATTTGTTCTTTTCTAGCCAAGAGAATTATTATTTAGACTTTTATACCCCTATTTAATTAACTAAAAGAATTAAATAAAATAGGAAAAAAAAATAGATGACTTCTTGAAAAAAAATATCAGCGGTTTTTTTTTCCTAAAAATTAGAACAATTTTCTCTCTCCCTCATCCGGTCAACACTCTTATACTACACCATATTTAAACATTAATGCATGTCGTACCATATTTTACTAAACTCGTGTCTTTATCTTTAATTCAAATTGCCTTCATTTGAACACTTTATTAAGGGTGTATCATCATTTTAATTTACCAAAGAAAAATTATTATACCACATATTTATTGAGGTTAAATAAAATAGGAAAAAAAAATTCATTTTTTTTTTTTTTTTTTCTCCGGTGCTTAGAACATTTTTTTCTTATGCTTACCACCATTTTTTTTCATTAATGCACCACACTTTATATAAGCTTGTACCATCATTAATTCACCATGTACCATATTTTATTTTTATCATCATTACCACCATTAATTCAATTTCACCACCATTTTTTTTTTCACATTTTTTCTCATACTTTATTAAAGCTCATATCACCATTAATTCATCACGTACAACATTTTATTTAAGCCTATACCACAATTAAGAACTGGTCTTTTTAAAAAAGAGCGATAAGGGTATAATTGGTAAAAAAAATATTCTCTTGGTTAGAAAAGAGTAAAATTAAAAGCATTGACAAAAAAAAATTTTTTAAAATAGAATTGACTAAAAATTGGGGATCCGTCTAAAGTAATTTGAATTATATATAAATGCTTAAGTCCTCATATTTGGTCCAGGATGCACACTTGTGTGAAACCGACTCACTATGAAACGGAGTATAATTTGGGCATTGACGCTTTAACACTTTAGAAATTGTGGATGGTAATTGTGCTAATTAAGTTATATTTCGTCTCATTTATGAAACGTTCTCATGCGAGTTTTTTTCATGATCCAATATAGCTATTTTATTTTGTCTTGCATCTTTAATTTGAAACTCACATATATAACGATGATAAGATTCCAGATAGAGCAGTACAAAATATTTACAATTTTACATAAATCTTGCAACGTAATATTAGATACTTCAGTATAGAAGAAATGAAAAGTCCAAATATCTGACCGACATTTTCTGTATTATAAATGATTATATACCGCACCAATTATTCGCATCAGTTTAGTTTTTATATTCTATTTTTTATTAGGTTTCAGTACCTTCACAGGTTTCGCATACTCAAACTAGCTGCACCATGAACGTACTGAAACCTAATCAAAAATAGAATATAAAAACTTATATTTTATATTTTTTGCTAATATTTATGAAAAATGATAAAAAAAATATTAGTTTATATAAAGAAAAATATCAGTTCATATATAAAAAGTATTAGTTGTATATTTAAAAAATATTAACATTGTTTAACCTACAAATTAATTTTATATGTATTTTTTTAAAAATTCAACTAAAACTTATATTTTATATTTTTTTCTAATATTTATGAAAAACGATAAAAAATATTATTTTATATGAAAAAAAATATCGATTCATATATAAAAAATATTAGTTGTATATTTAAAAAATATTAACATTTTTTAACCTACAAATTAATTTTATATGTATTTTTTTTAAAATTCAACTAAAACTTATACTACATTTTATATTTTTTGCTAATATTTATGAAAAACGATAAAAAAATATTAGTTCATATGAAGAAAAATATCGATTCATATATAAAAAGTATAAGTTGTATATTTAAAAAAAAATATATTAACATTGTTTAACCTACAAATTAATTTTCTTTTGTATAAACTTATATTTTTCTTCATATATGAACTAATATATTTCATATATATTCCATTAGTTTTTTTACATGAGTCGGATTTTGGTCAAAATTGAGGCAAATGTACGGCACAATTGACGCATTTTACCAAAATTCAAAGGCTAAGTCTTGTATGCATCCAGATGCATTGTGCATTGATCATAGTGCATTTTATAATCATGCAACTTGTTATACCAAAAAATGCAACTCGTTTACACTAAACCGTACAATTATTGATATGAAAAAATAATTGCACGATTCAGTATAAATAGGTTGCATCTCTCAGTAGACAAATTGTATGGTTTTAAAATGCGCTATGAGTGCACAGTGCACTTGGATGCACATGACACCCAATCAAATTGAAATTGTGGAAAAGAATCTAATCTCTATATATACTTATTAGAACAATAAGAAAGGACAAGATATCACTTTTTCTATGACTTAGCGTTGGCAATGTACGTAATATATATTGAAGTATATAACGCAGACTTAATCAAGGAATTTGAATATATCAATTAAGACAAACTATAACTTTTTATGTGGCAATGTCATAGCTTACGCAAGTTAATTGTTAATTTAAGTCTTTTTTTTTTTTTTTTTGCACAGAGTTAATTTAGGTCTTCTCTATGACAGTCTTGCTCAAGAATCAAAAGAGAATTAAACTGCTCAAAATAAATTAAAAGAGAATAAAAGAATTATTTGTTCTTTAAAAATTGCTTGAACTTTCCTTTTTCTTTTTTTCTTTAATCACACAAAAATTGCTTGAACTTAATGTTCTCTTTTTGATAGAAGAATTTCATATATATATATATAATTTGACATGATTTCCTAAGGTTCAATTTAAAGTATAGTACCAGAAGTTTTTGTTTAACGAAGTTGAATATCATGAGTAAGCCAGTTTCAAATGTACACTTTGGCAATTTGAAAGTTAAATATCCACAAAAATGTGCATCCACGTGCACTGTGCACTCATTGTACATTTTAGAATCATGCATGCAATTTGTTATATTGAAAGATATAACTTATTTATACTGAATCGTGCAACTATTAATATGAAAAAATAGTTATACGGTTAAATATAAATAAGTTGAATATTTTAGTATAAAAAGTTATATAGTTTTAAAATGCACTATGAGTGCACGGTGCACCAGGATGCATACAAGAGACCTAGTCCTATAAAAATTAAAGGCGCTTAAAAGTTTAAAATACATCCATGCATTTAGACACAACCCTGAACAATAATTGAACCTTTTTCACTCCCAAATAAATTAACTTCTTTCTAATTCAAAAGAGAAAAAAAAGGCATGCATGATGCATAACGTGATCTTAATAAACAAAGTTTATTACCTAATATTATCGATTAAGATCGGACCGCGTAATTAAATAACCTTTAGTTATACATGAGATTTCTGTCAAGTTCAGCTAACTGACAACTAGTATAGTCAAAGTTGCAATATTAATTTAAATAAAGGGAGAAAAATATTTCACTACAAAGTCACCCAAAACATTACAACCAGGTACAAAGTGCAAAAAAATTCTGCACTTTAGTTCAAATTTGAACTATAGTGCGATGTACTTTAGTTCAAATTTCTGCACTTTGTACCTGGTTGTAATGGTTTGCTCAATCTTTTATCTAGTTGTAATTTTTTCTTAAATAAATAATTTCATACGCAACTTATTTAATTCATAAATATATAGTGGTTAAGATTTGGTCTATGATTGTGAAAAAAATACATTTAGCCTAACTTCACAAATAGCATAATCCTTCTTCTAGGATCAGTGAGCACATTTGGGGAAAAAATAAGAGTTTTTTTTTTTCAATAACTTATCTATTTTCCATTTTTCATCCCAAAATAATTAATTATCAAATATTAATCCCTAACTAAATTGATTTTCCGATTTTGGTCAAAATTTCGCCAAAAAATCGCAAACGACTTCGTTTTCGGTCACAAACAAGTCACGCATTGATAAAATTAAGTTTTTTTTAAATATGTGAATTTTAAATTTTAGTTTTGAGTTAATTTATTGGGTTATTTACATATGTGTAATTTTGAAAAAAACGTAAAACAACAAAAAGAAAAATATAGTTAGCATCCACGTCAGCTAGGGGATCGAAAACCCTCAAATTTTACCAGCATGTAACTTGTGTGTGACCGAAAATGATATTTTTGGCGATTTTTCGGTAAAATATAGACAAAAATCGGACAATTAAATTAGTTATAGGACCAAAATTGATACATTTTTTGGGACAAAAAATAGACAATAAATAAATTATGGGACAAAAAAAAAATCGCGCGCATTTGGCCTGCTCGCATGCTGCAATGAAACGACGACACAACTAGCTCTGCTAATAACTATTGGGTAGGTCTTTTGTCACGTGATTTTTTTTTTCAAGTATATGAAATACTATTTTTAAGCATATGAAGTATCTGTTGAGTGGATCCGCCGTCTTCCTCCTTCTTCTTTGACACCAATTAAACCTGAAAAATACAAAACAATATATAGAAAAGAAACTTCGGGCTCAGAACAACTTTTGTTCTCAATTGGAGTTTTCACACAGTGTATTTGGAGTTTACACAAAGATTCTCCCTCACTCTCACAAACCCCGGTAGCACTCCCTCTTCTCTCAAGTTTCTGTATTTCTCACGGTTTCTCTATTTCTTGGTGTATTCAAAAGAATGACCCATATGTTCTATTTATATTGGTGAGGATCAATCAATCCCACCGGTAATGGAGAACAAATTGAAAAACCAAAAAACCAATTAGGGAGAAGATTTGGGAGGCTGCCTAGGGACTTTTAAACATGTGATTTTAAAGAGTGGAAGAGAGTTGTTGGGTCAAAGCTATATGGGCTCAACTCAAATGAGCCCAAACATATTACATATAGCTCCCTTATTGCCTGAAATCATGGGTAATTGGTTGACAATAGTGCTACCGGGGTTTGTGAGAGTGAGGGAGAATCTTTGTGTAAACTCCAAATACACTGTGTGAAAACTCCAATTGAGAACAGAAGTTGTTCTGAGCCCGAAGTTTCTTTTTTATATTTTGTTTTGTATTTTTCAGGTTTAATTGGTGTCAAAGAAGAAGGAGGAAGACGGCGGATCCACCCAACAATGGTATCAAGAGCAGGGTCGCCGCCATCAATTTCCATCACCGTCGTTCTGCCGATCGTTGCCCCAACGTCGAGCCCTTTGTGCGCCGTCACGATTCTCCCAGTTTCAGATCGAAGAACGATCGTGAGTTCTTTGTGTGTTCCCGTTCAACTGTCACTGCACTCTGAGTCGCCATGACCTGTGTGAGTTGTCACCGTGATTCCGACGTGTACCGCCTTGCACCGCTGCCATCATTCCCGAGCGCTGCAACAGGTGTAATTTGAACTTCGTGATGAGGCAACAAGGATTGAATAGTCTCTTCACTGGATCTTCTTAGTGAGATCAGTCCTGGTATTTGGTAAATTAGGAATCCTAATGTTAGGGTTCCGCTCTAGTATAAAAGCTTATCCCTAATCTTTTATTGTTTTCTTAGTGTAAGTTGGGTTTGCTTGTGGTAGAGCATAGGTTTATTTGTTATTTGTTGTTTATTTGCTTCCGCTTGTTTATCTGTGTGTTTTTTTTGTGTGTTTTAATCATGTTTGCTAATATGGCTTCGCATTTTCCTTTTGGCATGCAACATTTTGATGGAAAAACAGATTTTAGTATTTTAGTATGTGGAAACAAAAAATGAAGTGTGTTTTGATTCAACAACGTGTGTTTAAGGCTATTGATGAATCTTATGTTTCCACTGATATTGCTGATAAAAAGAAGGAAATAAATGAACTTGCTTTATCTGCTATCACCTTGCATTTATCTGATTTTGTGCTTAGGAAAGTAGGTGTTATGGGCTCTGCCAAGGAGTTATGGGACAAATTGGCAGATCTGTACACTGATACTTCGTTGCCTAGTAAACTCTTCCTGCTTGAAAAATTCTTTCGTTTTAAGCTTGATTTGGACCGTGATATTGAAGAGAATTTGGATGTGTTTACTAAATTGATTCGGGATATTAAATTGACTAGTGATAAGCATATTGATGAATATTCTCCTGTTGTTTTGTTGAATGTTATTCCTGACTCTTATAATGATATTAAATCTGCTATAAAGTATGGTAGAGATTCTGTGATGCTTGATATTGTGGTAAATGACCTAAAGAGTAAGGAATTGGATTTGAATCATAATGGGAGTAAAAATCCTTCGGGTGAGGTTATGCATGTTAGAGGAAAGGGTGGTAAGTCAAAACCTCGTGGTAGGCCCTGGATTAGGAAGTGTTTTAATTGTGGTGATCCTGGTCATATGATTAGGGAATGCACTAAGCCTAGAAGGAACCAGGAGCCTAATAATGATCAACCAGAGAATCGTGCTAATGTGGCTACTACTTGTTAAAGTTATGAGGACTTCGGTGTTGTCCATTGAGTTTTTTGGTGCTCTTTTGTGCTCTATGTGCTCTCTATGCTCTTTGTGCTTCTTTGTGCTCTTATGTGCTCTCTATGCTCTTTGTGCTCTTGTGCTTCTTTGTGTGTCTTTGTGCATGTGTCTTTGTATGTTTTGGTGCATGTGTCTTTGTGCTTGTCTTTGTGTGCTTTTGTGAATGCTCCGAGTAAGATGGAGCTTTTGTGTCTTTGTTTCGTGCTCTCAAGTATGTGAACTAACTTTGTGTTTTTTCTGTGCAGGTACGGGAAACTAACTTTGTGTGTTTTCTGTGCAGGTGCGTGGGGGTGTGTGTGTGTAGGGCAGTGATGACAAAGTCCTAGTTCTCGAAATAATTGGGTGATGGTGTATTTTGGATGTTGGACCAAAGAGGTGGAGATGTAATATGTTTGGGCTCATTTGAGTTGAACCCATATAGCTTTGACCCAACAACTCTCTTCCACTCTTTAAAATCACACGTTTAAAAGTCCCTAGGCAGCCTCCCAAATCTTCTCCCTAATTGGTTTTTTGATTTGTCAATTTGTTCTCCATTACCGGTGGGATTGATTGATCCTCACCAATATAAATAGAACATATGGGCCATTCTTTTGAATACATCAAGAAATAGAGAAACCGTGAGAAATACAGAAACTTGAGAGAAGGGGAGTGCTACCAAGGTTTGTGAGAGTGAGTGAGAATCTTTGTGTAAACTCCAAATACACTGTGTGAAAACTCCAATTGAGAACAGAATGTGTTCTGAGCCCGAAGTTTCTTTTCTATATTTTGTTTTATATTTTTCAGGTTTAATTGGTGTCAAAGAAGAAGGAGGAAGACGGCGGATCCACCCAACAATATCACTAATTAAAAATGCTTGATTTGTCTATTGTTTTTTCTAAAATAGCTAAATACTAACACTTTACATGCTAAATGGCATTTTGTACTCACTAAAAAAGTGACTTTGAAGAAGAGAGTTCTCGTGAACCTGAATTTATAGAAGTTTTTGTGATAACTATTTTGCATAACCACGTCCTTAAGCTGCGAAAATATTAAGTAACAACAAATACGAGTTTCAACATGAATTTTTTTAATAATAGTTTGTGAAGAAAAATAAAAACATGTATTTTAATTCTCTCTCTTTTTAATGACTAGGAATATGACATCATTATTATTTTTCAATGGTAGAATATTAGTTGGTTTCTATAACTCGGTTTGAATTAGGTACTTACTCTCATTGGTAAAAAGTGAGTCACTGTAATAATTTTTCTTTAGTTCGAAGATACTATAATAATTAAATTTTATTTCGAGAAGAATTGATGGATACTTATATTAAATTTTGATGGTTATATCAAAAAATCATTTAATAAGATAAGTTGGATCTACGTATAGAAAGATTAATGTATTAATTTCTAGACTTAATTAGATTTTGTTTGTATAGGTAATAAGTTGAGAGGGAACTCAAATTATAAGTTGTGTCTTTAATAAAGAAGGTAGGTTTGAAGACTAGGGACCTAAAGCCTAGAAGACGATTTTAAGTATTAGTTAAATTGTTTTCTATGTAAAAATTAACTAAGCGTCATCTTGTAAGTTGAACCTAAGCAGATAAGTTGATTTTATCTTTTAGTTAAAGACTGTTGTTGCATATACATGATAAAAGGATTTTAACAAGTGTCGGAAATACTTTTTGTAAGGTACAAATACCTAAAATATGTGATTAAATATACAGAAATATGACCAATATATTTAAGAAACAAAACAGAGTTTAGAGAGACAATCATCGGGCTCAGATTTAGCCTTGACAGTAAATTCTTTGACTATGGGATTAAGAGAGTGAGAGAGGGTATTCTTCACAAAAAAAATTGATTTAAGTTATTATTAACTAGAAACCTAAATTTATTTTGGATCACAGTTCTATACAAATCCACAATATCCACACATACACTGGATGCTTACCAAAACATGGAGATCAAAAAATTTAAAATTACTGCAATACCAATAACAAATGATGACAGAGTCCAGGATCATAGAACACCCCAATCAAAAGACTACTGCTAAAGCGCCAAAACGCTCAAAGAACATTGGTTTCACGAATGAAGAAATGTAAAAGTCATAGCAAGAAAAGGACAATTAATAATCTTCACACATACGTAAATGAATTATATGTAAGAATACTTACTTGTTCATCAATGGTGATCGCATGGAAAATTCCATCCATGAATTAGAATGTGGGGAAAGAAATGAAAGAAATTATAATACAATACCAAAAATGAAGACGTGAAAAACAATTGAACGAAACTATTTTGTGGAATCGAAATTAAAAAAAGTAAAAAATGTGGAGTAAAAACCAACCACATTTGAGAAGAAAAAAAACCCTAACCTTTGGATGAGCCGTTCCGACTACGGCGCGTTCACAAAAAAAGGAGGCAAGAGTCGTAGTACGCACGATGGTAAGGGTAGGCCCGATGGAGAAACAAATACCAAAAGATGGGAGTCAAAATTGGTAAAAGATAGTGACGAAAACGATGAGAAATGACTGTCCAAGTAAGACAAACGGTGATGACAATTGCCGGAACCGAAATTCGATGCGATAAGAAAGAATTAAAGCAAAAATAATGTTAATAATTATGGTACTTTGATAATTAATAGAAATATAACTGAAAAGTGTCCAAAAAAAAAAAAAAAATATATAACTGAAAAAATCAAAATTAGGAAATTTGTGTTGTAAATACATTAGTATTAGTGGACATTACTTATTTGTTGGGATTGTTGGAGCTTGAGTGAACGGGGAAGTCAGAGTACGAAAAACACACGAAAATAATGAATCTCCTGGCTTAGTAGTGCCCCCAGACGTAGTCATTCCTGACGAACTGGGTAACCAAATTGTTTGTTCCTTAATTCGTTGTTCCATTATTCTCTCCTATAATTGCTTGTTTAATTC
This sequence comes from Stenogyne calaminthoides, assembly GCA_037126765.1. Classification (NCBI taxonomy): domain Eukaryota; kingdom Viridiplantae; phylum Streptophyta; class Magnoliopsida; order Lamiales; family Lamiaceae; genus Stenogyne; species Stenogyne calaminthoides. The sequence goes on along the minus strand of JBBCBC010000008.1, from coordinate 16,389,804 downwards.
CTAACAACTGGTATCTAGAGCATCGGGTTAAAGGGATCTATGGAGAGCAATTATGATGGCTGAAGGGAAATCGCCTGTTGAGAAGTTTGATGGAACGGATTTTGGATTCTGAAAATTGCAGATCGAGGATTACCTGTACGGTAAAGATCTGTATCAACCGTTGGGTGAACAGCCTGAAGATATGAAGGACGACGAGTGGAAGTTGCTGGATAGGAAGGCGATGAGTGTGGTTCGTCTGTAGTTATCCAGGAACGTCGCCCTACATACGGTGAAAGCAAAAACCACAAAGGAGATGCTGGAGATATTGACTTAGATGTATGAAAAACCGTCTGCAGCGAACAAGGTTCATCTGATGCGGAGGTTATTCAACCTGAGGATGGCAGAGGATACTGTGGTAGCCAACCATCTCAACGAGTTCAATATGATCATAGCCCAATTGAGCTCGGTTGAGATTGATTTTGATGATGAAGTTCAAGCCTTAATTTTGTTGTCTTCTTTACCAGAAAGTTGGAGTGGAACAGTAACGGTTGTTTGTGCTTCAGCGGGTAAAGTGAAACTAAAATTTGATGAGGTTAGAGATTTGGTCATGAGCGAAGAAATTTGCAGGAAATAGTTGGGTGTGGCCACTGGATCTGCTTTGAGTGCGGGAAACAGAGGCAGATCTGAATCCAAGGGGAAGCCAAATCGGGGTAAATCGAAGTCAAGAGGCAAAGATAGACCAAAGAAGGATAAGAGTAAAGTTGAGTGTTACAATGTTGGAGAATGAGTTGCACAGATCTATTCAGGGTGAATATTTAAATACAAATTTAATTCTTTAATTATTACTAGCATGAATTAATCCTAAATTAATTCAAATAATAATTGCAACAACATATCATGCATATAATAAGCCACGTAAAACCACATCACGGAATCTACGGGTTTACGTGAATGTACCTCTCGGGATGGCAGTGAATTCGGTTGTACGGACTAACCAAAAGGACTTCCCAAGTATTCCCTTAGCCCTTGCTCAACTATCCGGTGGAAGGACACTTGTCGAACAATTAACAAAAGGAAAAAATAAACTTTGTTGCACCACTTATGTGGATTTGCTAATTTTTCCAGCACATGAAATTGTACTTAGGAATGAAACAATCATCCCCTATTTATAGGAGAGAGGTGGTCGAATTTTTCAGTAGAAAATCAATGTGGGAAAAGACTTTTCTTGATCACCAAGAAATCTTGAATATATATCCTATATTCTTTTTCCCATAATTAAAATATTCCACAAAAATCCCACCTCCTCAATTATTATGGAATTTTCGAAAAAATGGTCTTGCAAGATTCCAAGATTTGGATCTTCTTGAATTTATGAGATATTCTTGTATTTCAAGAAATACATATCTTCCATAATATCTTTTCAAGAAAATCAAGAAAATCTTTCTTGCCCATTATATTCAAAAATTTCGAAATACCTTCATGAATAACCAAGTGGGAGATTTCTTGAATTTAATGAGATAATCTTGTATTCCAAGAATACATATCTTCATTCCATAACAAAATTCAAAGAAAATCTTTCTCCCTCTTTTATCCATAAATTTCGAAAATTTAGAGGAAAAATAAGCAACAATATTTATTTTATTTTAATCACCTTTTTCAGTTATTGGACTATTTGTTGGGCTACTCAGGGGGGCCTTTAGGAGAATTAAGATTGGACCTTCTAATGGACCTTGAATATCTAATATTGAGCCACAAAATAATTCAAGCCCATAAATATTAATTAATCCAACTACATAATTAATATTGCACTATCCATCTTAACCCATATTACAGTCAATATGACTCCTGGTCATTATTTCCCGTGTTTAAGATTATCTAGCCCATTAATTAATTCAAGCCACTGAAATAGCTTTCCATTAATTAATATCTTTTATCCTTGGTCAAGGAACGGTTCAACATTATTATCCATACCGGAAACTAATTCCACTTGCAAGATTTGGTATGATAAAGCTTATGAACCTCCCAAGGGGGCAAATCAAACAAGCGTACTTGCACACGATTCTTCGTATTAAATCTTAGCAATCACATGTGACTAATAATATTGCCCAAGATTAAAAGTATTGAATCTCTTTGATTCGCTACCCGTGATAAGTCAAAGCAATAGTTACCAATCCCACGTGATCCTATTTAAGGGACGAAGATTAAGAAACAACGAACCACTGAGGTATAATTCTTCCTTGTTTAGTTCTGAAGAATTTATCCTCTTGTAGGTTCTATTCAGTGCATCGGTCATGCACTAGTGTAATCTCTTGGTCAAGACAAACCAATCTGAGCCTTACACCTCAACCTTTCGCGATGGGTTGTTCATTTCCATCTAGGTCGTGAATGGCTTACTTTTAGTTACAAGGGACTGTTAATTTAATCTTCTGTGATCTGGTATCACTAAATTAACTACAATGTAACACGTACGAATTATTGAACAGTTATGCAGTAAATATATGTAAGATTCAATCATATTTAAAGCATCAGTGATAAACAATTTATTTCAGTAAATAAGTCTGGAAATTCAGTTATACAAAGTAAAAAGCATACTTTTCAGTATAATCCCAACATACAAATGTCATGAACTTGGTCATTACAAAAAGGAGTGCAAGGCACAAGGGAATGAACCAAAGAAGAATGACAACTCAGTCAACGTTGCCACTGATGAGGACTCAGATGCATTGATTCTGAATGTAAGCAGTCCATTGGAGTCGTGGGTGTTAGATTCTGGAGCATCGTTTCATTCGTGCAGCAGTGCTGACGTAATGGAGAAGTACACTTCCGGAAACTTTGGGAAGGTTTATCTAGCTGATGATGAGCCTCTGGAAATCAAAGGGAAGGGGAATGTTCGGATTAAGACACCAAATGGGACTGTGTTACAGTTGAAAGATGTGAGACATATTCCTGGATTGAAGAGGAATTTAATTTCAGTTGGGCAGCTTGATGATGAGGGCTACAAGGTGACTTTTGGGTGTAACTCGTGGAAAATATCCAAAGGTGTCATGGTAGTGGCTCGAGGAAATAAAGAGGGAACGTTGTATATGACAGGCAACACCCGGGATAGCATTGCTCTTGCAAGTGAAAAAGGGAATGCGAATTTGTGCCATTATAGCCTTGGCCACAAGAGTGAAAAGGGGATGAAAGTTATGTGCTTGAAGGGTAAACTGTCAGACCTCAAGACAATTGACATCGGTTTGTGTGAGGACTGTGTATTTGGAAAACAGAAAAGGGTGAGTTTTTCGAAGGGAGACAGAACTTTGAAGAAGCAGAAGCTGGAGTTAGTCCACAGCGACTTGTGGGGTCCAGCACCAGTGACATCCCTTGGTGGAGCATCATATTACATGACTTTCATTGACGACTCTACGAGGAATGCATGGGTTTATTTCTTGAAAAATAAGTCTGATGCCTTTAATGCTTTCAGGAAGTGGAAGGCCCTTGTAGAAATTGAGACGGGTCTCAAGGTGAAGTGTTTGAGATCAGATAATGGTGGAGAGTACGAGCTCCGAGAGTTCAAAGGATTCTGTGAGGCGAATGGAATCCGAATGGAGAAAACCGTGAGAGAAACCCCACAGCAGAATGGCGTGGCAGAACGTATGAACAGGACCCTATGTGAACGTGCTAGAAGCATGAGATTGAAGTGTGGGCTGCCGAAGATGTTTTGGGCAGAGGTAGTTAACACAACAGCTTACTTGATAAACAGAGGACCCTCAACTCCTTTGGAAAATGGAATACCAGAGGAGGCCTGGTCTGGAAAGAAGGTAAATATGTCTTTTCTTCGAGTATTTGGGTGTGTTGCATATGTTCATGTTGATGCTATGAATAGAAGTAAATTAGATGCTAAATATGTTAAGCGTACATTTGTTGGATATGGCGGTGATGAGTTTGGTTATCGATTTTGGGATGAGAAAAATCGAAAGATAATTCGTAGTCGAGATGTCATATTTAATGAACAGGTGATGTACAAAGACAGGTTGGGGATATCCAAAGAAGGTGGTTCTGAGACTCAGGTTGTGGAGTTAGACATTTCGAACTCGGGTAGGAGCAAGGGGGTTCTAGATGATCAGGCGATTGGTGAGGAAGAACCAAGTACACCGCCACCAACAATTCTGCTGCGGAGATCTCCTGATAGGTATTCACCCTCCCTTCATTATTTATTGTTAACTGATGGTGGTGAACCTGAATGTTATGCAGAGGTCACACATAGTGAACAGGTGGACAAGTGGAAACTTGCAATGGATGATGAGATGAATTAATTGATGACCAATGGAACTTGGGAGCTAGTTGAGCTTCCTCAGGGCAAGAAAGCACTGCATAACAAGTGGGTTTACAGAATAAAAGAGGAGGCTGATGGAAGCAAACGCAACAAGGCAAGATTGGTTGTGAAGGGGTTTCAGCAGAAACATGGTATTGACTATACTGATGTTTTTACTCCAGTGGTGAAGCTAACTACCATTCGATTAGTTCTGAGTCTGGTGGCTGCAGAAAATTTGGTGTTAGAACAGATGGACGTGAAAACTGCCTTTCTTCATGGTGATTTTGATGAGGACATCTACATGAAGCAACCGGAGGGATACTTGTCTAAGGGGAATAGTGAGCTAGTTTGTAAATTGAAGAAGAGCTTGTATGGTTTGAAACAAGCTCCATTACAGTGGTACAAGAAGTTTGATGGGTTCATGCACGAGATTGAAATCAAGAGGTGTGAGGCTGACCATTGTTGTTACTTCAACAGGTATGATGATGGTTATATCATTTTGCTATTATATGTTGATGACATGTTGATAGCAAGCACTAGTGCTTGGGAGGTGAGCAAATTGAAGGAAAAATTTTCTGAAAGGTTTGCTATGAAGGACCTTGGAGAGGCTAAGCAAATCTTGGGTATGCGAATCGATCGTGACAAGGTGGCAGGAAAGTTGTATCTTTCACAGGCTGAATACATAAAGAAAGTCTTGGAGAGATTTAGTATGGAAGATGCAAATTCAGTTCGGGTCCCGTTGGGAAGTCAGTTCAAGCTATCCAACAAGGACTCACCTAGTAGCGAAGAGGAGTGGACCTACATGCAAAACACTCCGTATGCTTCAGCAATTGGAAGTTTGATGTATGCAATGGTGTGTACAAGACCATATATTACACAAGCGGTGGGAGTTGTTAGCCGGTTTATGGGCAATCGAAGATAGCGACATTGAGAGGCAAATGAAGTGGATCTTAGATACTTGAGAGGTACTACTGAACAAGCTTTGTGCTTTGAGGGCAAAAGCGTTGGGTTGGCAGGATATGTTGATGCAGACTTGGCATCAAATGATCTCGACAAAAGGAGGAGTACTACAGGGTATGTGTTTACTTTTGGTGGTACAACAATATCTTGGGCTTCTAAGTTGCAAATGATCGTAGCTCGATCCGGCTCTTGAGAGCACGCGTTCGCGATTCTTGAGGCTAGCAAAGAAATGGTTTGGTTGTAGAATCTGTCGTGTGAGTTGGGGAAGGAGCAAAAGGATAGTATTATGTATAGTGACAGTCAGAGTGCTATTCACTTGGCGAAGAATTTGGCCTTTCACTCGAGGACGAAGCACATCGAGTTGAGGTATCATTATATTCGTTACCTCATTGAGAACAAGATTTTACAGCTGATGAAGATCCGGAGAAGTGAGAATCCTGCTGACATGTTGACTAAGGTTGTGACCTTAGAGAAGTTGAAGTTATGCATGACTTCAACTGGCCTTGGAAACTGAGCATAAGGCCCGGCACTACTACCAGTGAGAGAAACCGTTGGAACGGGGGAGACAAGTTACAGTTGGAGTCAGTCTCCAGGTGGGAGATTGTTGGGATTGTTGGAGCCTGAGTGAACGGGGAAGTCAAAGTACGAAAAACACACACGAAAATAGTGAATCTCCTGGCTTGGTAGTGCCCCCAGACGTAGTCATTCCTGACGAACTGGGTAACCAAATTGTTTGTTCCTTAATTCGTTGTTCCATTATTCTCTCCTATAATTGCTTGTTTAATTCCTAACACTATTGTGGTGAACTTAGAGTTAGGATTTTTAGGGCTAAAACCCAATACCTAGTATATATAGGCATATTCTATTGTACCGTCATTAGGTGGAGAAAGCAAAAGGCAGAAGAGTGAGTTTATAGAGAATTATAGTGAAAACCTTCCTGACTTGGTCGCCCCCAAACGTAGTCCTTTTGGACGAACTGGGTCAACAAATCGGTGTTCTTGCATTCTCTATTTGATCTTATTCTATATTTTACAACACGTTATCAGCACGAGTGTTCTACCTAAAAGGATTCCTAGAGCAAGATTTCGCAGCCTCTTACTGCAAGATTACGCTACCTCCGTCGTCATATCAGGAAGCCTTGAGATTTATTAGATTTATTATTAATTATGATTTATTTACTAATCTGTTAATTTTTTCTTGTTAATTGGGTATATTATGATATCTGGTTTTCATTGGCGATGATCTAACTAACCAATTTCATGTTTGAAATAATTTAGTTGACTTTTTTATAATATATTTCTGATTTTATATAAAATTTTAAGAATATTTTTATAAAAAATTAATGAATACAAAAGAATTAAATGATTTTTTTAGGAGAGAAATGTTCATGAGAAAATGAGAGATTGAAAAGTGTTATTTTTATATTTTAATAGAGGAAGGATAAAATATGAAAAAAATGGGGTGTGTTTAGTAATATATGTTAATTTTTAAATTTTATTGGGGTGTGCTTAACAAATGGGGTGTGTTTAGAAGATTTTGGGGTGTGTTTAGTGGCACTCTTGATTCATTTACCAATTCATCCATATTAAAAACGTCCTTCTTGGTCCATTTTTTTGGAATATCAACTTGTTATTTTTTTTATTAGTAAAATATATGTATAAACACTTTTAAGATCCATGTATTGTTGAATATGTTGAATTTAGCAATATACTATATTCTTAATCCTGAAGAATATGTGGTGCTACTGTGTACAGAAATATTATTTGAAACGGCGTTTGATAGACCATGACTATATTGCATTCTTATAGAATTGTGTTTTTGTTTACTGATAATTATGTTAAAGGAGTGGAGGAAACCATCATTAAAATAACCATTTTATTTACTACATTTTGTGCATATATTTATTTAAATTGGATATGATAAGTGGTTTCAGTTGAATACATTAGGATTCATGTTCTGAAGAATTATGTACTTATATATTATATAAGCACGTCTCTTCTGTCTAATGCCTTTATGCATGATTAATTAACCCCGTTAATTCCTATGGAAAGTTTTCTTTGGAAGACAAAGTCTAGTGTGCAAATTTGTATAGATACAAAATTTTTAATTTTCAACCAAATTTATAATTGATGAATGTAATACAAAATTAAGTGGTTCATGGTTCACTCGGTCCGACTAGTTCATGGTTCACCCAGCTCAAATAGGTCATAATTTAGGGTTAATTATATAGTGTTTAGGGTGTAGTTGGTTGATTTAGGACAATTTTATAGATTTTCATCTATACAAATTTGCACACTAGACCCACTCTCTTTGGAATTGTTGTTGTCCCCATTTGAGAGTGTATAGGGCGAATCAAATTGCCCTGCACAATAGACGACGAGAAAGTAGACACGCGAATTCGAATATTTTCAAGGTGAGTCTAAAGTTGAAGGAATTGCTCCTGTATATGACATGGTGAAGTTGATGCTTGAACCTCCAATTGAGTCTACACTTGACACGAATCAAATATCACATTAGACGATTAGGAACCCTTACCGTAGGGTTCCGCTCTGGTAAAGAGACATAATCCATTTTAAATTTCAGCAATTAGAACTGCTTGCCGCAATATAGGTTTGAGGATTATTTGCTGTAGAATTTAGGAATTGTGTGAAAATCCTTGGTTGTCATTATCACTTATTTTTGTGGCTGATTTGATTCATTAAAAACTTGTTGAATCTGAACTACATATGAAAGTTTATATCAAGTTTTTTTTTTATGGACAATTGTAGTAAAAAAATTATCTTGTATTACTAAAGAAAAATCTATCAAGCTTGCTCTTAAATGTAATTACTTCTTGATTTGAACTTTTCACGTTGAGATTCATTTTGTTATACTTATTTTGAGTGGAAACAATATAAATTGTACCTGGAAATCCTTTAAATAAAATTAAGTCATTATATAATTATGAGCAAAATAGAATCTCATCGTACTAGTTTGCTCGAAGCAAATATGAAAATTGAAAATGATCTTCTAGTAATGAAGCACGTGCACAAAATAATAAAATTACTAGAATTGTGGAACGACCAGATCAAAATATTATGGAAAATGATGAAGATCTGGTTGATATAAATATAGAAATTATAAATACAGGAGAAATTTACCAATGTTGTCGACAACTTATTCGTTGTCATAATTGCTCTCACTATTAAAAATCTGAATCCAGTACCCAAAAGTCAATAGTTGAGCCGGAAGCGCTTTGACTGGGTAAAATAGGAAGAAGCAATTGAGGCAGAGCTCGACTCGCTAATATTCTTGACTTTATCGTACATATACCCAGAAACGTTATCCCTGTTGGATATAAATGGGTATTTGTACGAAAAAGAGAATGAGAATAATGATGTAATGAGGTACAAAGGGAGATTAGAAGCTCATGGGTTTTTGCAGAGACCCGATATAGATTTTAAATATTTACTCCTGTTATGTATGAAATAAAGTTCCGCTACTTAATATCCCTGGTAGTTAGTAAAATTAAATTTAGAAATGCAGTTGATAGACATTGTAACCGCATGTTTATATTGATCAATGGATGTCAATATTTATATGAAAATCCCTTATGGATATGAAATTCCTCAGATGAGGAATGGTGAAAATCGTATTAAGTACGATATTAGAATTACAAAGGTCATTATATGACATAAAATATTTGGGTCGAATATTCCACGATCGACTCAATTCATTCCTCCCGAAGGAGGAATAAATAATAAACATTGAAATATTTCCTTACGTGTTTTCAAATAAATTATTTTGGCGGTGTTTGTATTATCTCGATTTCTGGTGATAATCTACATATTGTTGGCACAAGTAAGGAAATCAAAGAAAGCTAATTTAATCTTAGAGATTGAATTTTGAAATAAAACGTTGGTGAAATCAAGTATTGTCTCGACCAGCAGATCGAGCATTTCCCTAAGGTAAAATAAATCTTTATAAACCAATCAACTTACTTGGAGAAGGTATTGGAGAGATTTTATCTTAAATTTCAGCTACTTAGCACTCTAGTAATTGTTCGATCCCTTGAAGTGGATAAAGACAAATTTGGACCTAAAGAAGATACATATGACATTTTAGGACTAGAAATTCCTTATTAGAGTGTCCTTAGTGCATTACTATGTTTTAAGAATTGCACCAAATACGATATTGAATTTGCTTGCAAGATTAAGTTAGTGCTTCTCCTATAAAGAGGCATTGTAAAACTTTAAAGCATATGTTCAGTATCTTCGAAGTTTGCAATATTGTGATTTAAATACATTTATGATTCATGTGATAATGATATATATCTTATCATCCATTATGAGAAAAATGCAATTTTTGTTGCCCATATGAATAATAGGAATGCTAAAGGGAACTTGACAAAACATATATCCCCTAAAATTCTTTTACCTGCATGAACTCCAGAAGAATGTGAAAGCATAATACAAAAGACTTGGAAGACTGCTGTCTTCAGGGGATCGTTTTGAAGATTGAATTTAGAAGATCATTAGTTGTACCTTTTCTTATTTTACTAAGTTTCTCTCTTTGAATTATTCTAGCGAAATTTTAGTTAGGCATGAACACCACGTCATAATGTCCAAGGGGGAGTAAATACATTAGTATTAGTGGACATTACTTATTGTGGTGGACTTAGAGTTAGGGTTTTTAGGGCTAAAGCCCAATACCTAGTATATATAAGGATATTACATTATTGTAATGTCATTAGATGGAGTAAATACGTAAGAGTGAGTTTAGATAATTATAGTGAAACATTACTTAGTCCTTTTAGTTTGGGTCAATAAATCGGTGTTTTTGCATTCTCTCTGTGATCTTATTCTATATTTTACAACTATTTGAAATTTGAACGTAATGAGTTAGCGTAGATGAAATTAGGAAAATCAAGGCCATAGATAATAAGATGAATTAGTTCCATCGTTTTATAATTGTAGATAATTATAAAAATACAAAATTAGAAATAGGAGATTTGTGTATAACCTTAGGTGATTGGGAAATAGATGATTAGGAGATACATCATCCGGAACAAAATACCCCTCATCAAATTGATACACTACCCCATGAATTTTCTAAATTAGCCTATTTCTACTTGACCTTTCTTTTGTCTAATAGGTCCTGCAAACCAACCGCCCACGACTCATTTCTTCTTCTTCACTCCTCCACTGCCCCACCGGCCACCCCACTTCCCCCAACCAAATTCTTCCTACGTGCAGCCACCAATCGCCGCACTCTGCCGCCACAACCGTCGTCACCCAGTCCCTCCCAAGCGCTCCATATGACGGATTTAGGATTCAAAACTTGGGGATACATTTGAGTAGAATTTAAAATTTAAGGATACATTTTAATATTATTTTTCTTAATTATACATAATAAAATATAATTTTATTTTTTTAACATAAGGTATAAAGAGGAGTACATTTCATTTTTTGGGTACGATTGTATCCCCATGTACTCCTCTCCGTCCGCCGCCCCACGAGCGTTCCTAGCGTAATTTTAGAAACTCAGCCGCCTCCGACCTCCCTCTCTTTTCTTTGTTCTTGTTTTTTTTTTTTTTTTTGGCATATGGATCTAGTTTGCTGACTTTTTTTCGATCCACGACACTTTTTGGTGTTTTTTTCAAGTTAATTTATTTTTCGAATCTGGTTCCTGAAAAAATTGTACGATTTTCAAAAAAAATAAATTCTGAAACTTTTGTCTATCTTCAATTTTTTTTTTTTAATTTGATATTCATTTCGGAATATTTTTTTTCCCCAAAAATGAGTCAAAAGTATTTTTCGCGAGATCCTCCCTTTTCCTTGAATTTTTCTTTTGAAAATTTTGTTTCTTTTCGAATTTTTATTTTAAAAATTTGCAAATTCTTGTAATATATTCATGGCATTTTTTTCATGTGGTTCGGCAGGTTTGTCAAATTACTAAACTTACTAAACATTTTGAATAAAAATTACACTCCTGAAAAAGATTTGGTTGCATATTTTCAGTTTTCGGTGGCCCGATTGCCGTGTTCCGAGTGGTGACGATGGCGGTGGTGTACAACAGAAGCAACTGTAATTTGTTTGGGGAGGGGAAATGACTAGAAACTAGTGTGTTAAATTGTAAGGGTAATGCAGTCTTTTTATTAGTGATTTTTTTTGGTAAAACTTTTAGGGGGTGTGTTCACTACATATGAGTGTGCACATAACCTGGGCCTTTTAAAAAGGATTACGATTTAATTTTGTCCCAAAACAAAGTTTAAAGAAATAATAAAAACTCATATGAGACGGTCTAATGCATGAAACGGTGTACAACTAAACACAAATCACACCCATCTCTCCCAAAATGTTAAAAGCGTCAATCTTTCGATTTATCTTTCTGTACGCATTTGTGAGGCCTCATACAATCTGAAATGTTTCTTAAGAAATTGGGCCTTTGGAGGACTTATTTACACTTGGCTCAGGTTACTAGCACCCCCATTTTTTGAAAATCACCAACTTATATTTTTTATTTTTAAAAAAAATATATAAAATATCAAAATTACCCTTTTATTCTTTCTTTTCCATTGACACCCCCAAAAGAAAAAGAAGAACGATCACAGTATCTGATTGCAAGACATGGAAAACTTTAAAAAAAAAACCAAATATTTCATTAAAAAAATTGTTGAGATCTTTATTTTTTAATCTAAATCTGTTAGAGAAAGAAAAATAAAAAAATCAAATATTTTGAAATTATTTTTTGAGAAAAATAAAAAAATCGAGGAAAAAAACCGAAAATTTGTCCCCAGATTCATTTTCAAATCAACTCGAACAATTTTTTTGAAAAAAATTAAAATTTTCGGAATTTTTTTCCCAAAAAAAATTAGAACTTTGAATTTTGTTTTCGAACCATTTTCATAAAATTAGATCCGAGATTTACAAAAAAAAAAAAAAAATTTACAACAACCAATCAAAAAAAAAAACATACACAAACCTATATATTTACATGATTACATCGTGTCCGAAAATGACGTCGAGATGGGGGATTGGAGAAGAAGTGGAAAAAATGTGGGGATTGGATCTGTTGCAGACAACAAGGAGTGAGATAAAAAAAAAGGGACAAACTCTTTTTTGCCATTTTTCAATATGCATTTCTCTTTTCTGTCATTTGATTTTTTCCACCCACAAATATGTCTTTTTTTTTTAACATTCTACCCCCTCCTTAATCATATCCTTATCTCATCTTTATCTCATTCCATCATTTAATTATATACCATCAAAACACGATCTTGAAACCTAAACTCTGAACCATGAACCCGAACCCTGAACCATGAACCATTTCGGGCTGGGTTGGGGTTGGGCCGAGATGGGTTGGGTTGGACTGGGCAGGTCAGGATGGGTCAGGTTGGGCTGGGTTGGGTCCAGGTCTTGTTTGAATGTTGAAAATTGTGGTGGGATTGAGATGAGATTAAGGGGGAAGGGTAGAATAGTAAAAAATGACACAATTGTGAGTTGAAAAAGTATTAGGGCAAAAAAGAGAGATGCAAGTTCAAAATGAGCCTTTTTGTCTATTTTCTCCAAAAAAAAAATGAAGAAAAAAGGTAGAAGTCGGCATGGGGGACAGTGGCGGACTGAGAGGGGTACATGGGGGTACAATTATACCTCCAAAATGAAATGTACCCCTCTTTATATATTGCGCTAAAAAAATAAATTTGTATTTTATTATGTATAATTAGGAAAAAAATACTCAAATATATCCCCAAATTTTAAATTATACTCAAATGTATCCCCAAGTTTTGAATCTTAGATCCACCTCTGATGGGGGATGTTAGTGAAATAATAAAAAAAAAAAAGAGGGTTGAGCGATGAAGTTGGGCCAAGGGGTGGGGGGTTTTGTGGAGAAGGGGGAAGGGGGAAAAGAAGAATGGGGGAGGAGATGCGTGGGTGAAGGGAGACAGAAGAAGGGAGGAATTAGGGTAGACAAGTAGTAGGGTAGTATAGGAATTTTGACAAGAGTGTACTAATTATATAGGAGGTGTATTTACTAAAAATGGGGGTGCGAATAACCTAGGCCTTACACTTGTTCTTAAGCCCAATTATTGATCACCCCCAATAGCCCAAATGTATCGGACATTTTGTTAAGGGTTATAGGCTTCACTCTTCAGCAAGAGGTCCATTAATTTCATTTCAATATCTCCCTTAATTTTACTAACAATTGTAGACTAAATGTATAAAGATATAATATAATTTCATGGCCAATCACGTCATGAGATCGTCTCACGTGAAAAATTATATTATATTTTTTTCATTATAAAATTAAATTACTTTTTATATTTATATAAGATAATTGAATTCACAATTTATATTTATGAGTATTTTCAATAACTTATAAGTGATTATAGTCATTTAGAATTGTTTGCATAAGTAATTTGAAGTGTTTTTTTTTATTTAGATTAAATAAGTTTTTAAAAGCTATAAGCTAAAAGTTGAAAAATGAATGATATTGGTAGATTATGAGTTTTTTTTTTTTTCAAATACCATCAACTTTTTTTTAATTTTTTTATAAAAACACCATCAATTTTTATTATTAATTAATTTTTTTATAATCACTAATTTTAATCACTACCTAAAAAAGTCAAAGAGGATATTTTTTTGCAAACAACCCCTTAATGAATGTAATTATATAAAATAGAGACTCGCACAAAGTATTCCCATCGAAATATGTTCCAAAACATTACTTTTGAGGCATGCAATTTATATATCTAGATTGAATATTCCAAGTAGAGGAATTATGAGGTCTATAAAAACAAGAAAAGAGATGTTTGATGTTCTGTTACATGTGATTGTTGTAGGTAGCTAGCAAGAAGCTTTGATTCTTCATTCTTGTCTCTCTACCTGCGAATCTTCCACCTTTCTTGCTCTTCACATCTCCTATACACACTTTGCACACGTGCCAGCCTCACATTTTTGGGCTGTCCATCACGTGATTAATGACTTCTTTTTATTATTTTTTCTTTCTACTTTTTCATTAGATTTTTTTTAAATTCTTTTTCCCAGTTTAAAGTTACATTAATAGGAAATCAATTTTCCAGTTCATATTCTAAATATTGATATATATATATATATATCAATATTTTAATCTTGCATAAACAGTATATTAATATTATATATTGGTAAACCTGATTCAGCTTATGTGGTGGAATCATGTCAGTCTGTCCAAAGTCCAGTTCAACCAAATTATTTCGTTTTAAAATCGTGTACTCTTATTAAAAATCCAGTTCAACCAGATTATTTCGTTTTAAAATCGTGTACTCTTATTAAAAGTTATTTAAATTAAATTTTTATTTAATTAAATTAAATAATTTCGTTTTTATCATATTTATTAAGATATGCTACATGTATCTTATATGTCTTATATGCAGTTGCATATAAATAAATATTTTTTGATATCTTATCTAGCCGACATGATTAAAATAGCACGTCCAAATCAATACTAAAATATAATGAAAACATATCTTAATGAAAATCATAATATAAGACGACAATCATGAAATAAATAAATAAATTTGATAAATATATATTGTATATATTGTAGGAAATATTGTGGTAAACAATTTGGGTTATGAATTTGTTATGAATGTATATTATAATTGTGTAATTATTTTGTATATTGTAGGAATTTTTATTATATTGCACAGAATATTAAGGTATGTAATTTGAGTATTGAATTAATTGTGGATGAGTTTCTTCTAATTTGTTCATAGCTATTAATATTCACGTTTTGTATATATTGTAGGAAGTATTGAGGTAAATAATTTGAATTATGAATTCGTTTCTAATTTTATGAATTTTTTAACCTGATTTTGTGTTGTATATTAATCTAATTTTATTATTTTATATTGCAGGGAGTATTGAGGTAAGTAATTTGAGTTATGAATTGGTTATTAATGTTTATTGTAATTGTGTAATTATTTTGTATAATGTGTGGAGTTTTTTTTAATATTGCATGGAGTATTGAGATAAGTAATTTGAGTTTTTTATTAGTTACATGTGGAGGAGTTTCTTTTAATCTATTCTATTTAATTTGATTTTATTATTTTATATTGCATGAATATTGAGGTAAGTAATTTGAATTATGAATTGGTTATGAATGTTTTTTGCAATTGTGTAATTATTTTGTATATTGCAGGGATTTTTTTTTATATTGCACGGAGTATTGAGATAAGTAATTTGAATGTTGAATTAGTTGTGGAGGAGTTTCTTTTAATATGTTCATAGCGATTAATATTCACGTTTTGTATATATCAGAGAATATTAAGGTAAGTAATTTGCGTCATGAATTTATTATGAATGTTTATATCATTTGCGTAATTATTTTGTATATTTTAGGGAGTTTTTTTTTATATTGCACAGAGTACTAATGTAAGTAATTTGAGTGTTGAATTAGTTGTAGATGTGTTTCTTCTAATCTGTTCATGACTATTAATATTCACGTTTTGTATATATTTCAAGGAGTATTGAGGTAAGTAATTTGAGTTATGAATTCTTTTGCAGTGAGTTTTTTTATATTGCACGAAATATGAAGGTAAATAATTTGAGTGTTGAATTAGTTTTAGAGAAGTTTCTTCTTATCTGTTCATAGCGATTAATATTCACGTTTTGTATATATTACAGGGCGTATTGAGATAAATAATTTGAGTTATGAAAGTTCATTCTAGATTTGCTCTGGGTGAAGTGGCAGACACTTGTCTTCAGATGAATAATTTTTGTATTTGTGATAGCGTAGAAAGTCTTACAGGTAACTGCAAATCTCTCGCCACTTTAATGGTTGTATTAGAGTTTTACCTTTATTTGCTTCATTTTTTTCATCAAACTCATTGATATAGCAATAATATCAGCTACAAATATTTGTTGTGTTGTTTATCTGGCCACAATATTTTATTTACTCAAGGGAAGATATTTTTTTCCACCCTACAACTTTATCACTTTTGATATTGGTGCTTTTGATTTATTTTATTTTAATTTTCGTCAGGTAATTTACATATTTTTTATCCAAATCGTTAAGAGAAATATCATAATATTCCCAAGTTGCTAAAAATTACACCTTCCTCCACAAGTTAAGCGAAAAAAAAGATAACTTTGTCGCTTTTTTTAGTTTGATCATATATATATATATATATATATATATTATATATATATATAAAGTTAAATATGTCATATTAACTTATCTTTTGCTTATCATAATATTTTTTACTTATAATATTGAAATAATTTTATAATTTTCTCCATAATCAGTAAATCATAAATTAAAAATCTCAAGTACATCATTTTTGCATGAGATATGATTTTTATGTTTATATACCAATTAATTAGTATAACAATTAAATTTTTTAAAGATAAAATTAAATATAAAATCTTGCGTAGATAAGATTAGTTATAACTCTTTAAAATTGTTCAAGAAATTAGATTTTCTTAGATTTTCGAATGGCGAAGTCTTTCATATACAAACATCTTTTTGAATTGTGAAGTCTTTCATATAATAAATAAATAAAAATGTTAAAATTTCTTTTATAACATCAAAATTATTTTATTATGAATTGTATACATTGTCAATTTGTCATACAAAATTTCAGACTATCAATTATAATCATTTTCATACATTTTAATTTGAATATGGAGCGATAGATTTGTTTACATTATACTACTACTACTACTAACAATTCACGTTAATGAAACTAATAAGGTATCGGTGCAGAGTTCGTCATCAAATAACCGATTGTTCTATGAACTCGACAAGTAAAGATAGTTTTTTTAAGTGATAAAATGGTTTTATTTGGGAGTGATTGAAATTTCAGTTACTATTTGTTTTAATATATGGTGTTTGTACAATGTTTTCACTAATAAAATAATGTTTAAAATTTTCAATACTTTTCTTATGTACGCCCTTTATACATGAATTTTATTTTATTTTCTGCATACTAATTTTCTCTATTCATCTCATTTGACTGTTAGTTTCAAATTCTGTAGGCTTCCTCGAGGTGACATCATCTGCAGCAGAACTGCATTGCGAGCACTAATTCAGTTAAGTTAAAAGTATTTGTATATATTGTGTTTGATATTTAATATGAGGTTCACCATGTTAATTTTTTAAATTTGGAATTAGTTTTTAATTTTGTGTTATTTAGGTATTATTGTTTCTCCTACCTTTCATTATAGGCATGGAGTTCTAGAATCATGGATTGCTTTGAAAAATTGGATCAAATTAGCGAAGGAACTTAAGAATATTTTTTACTTTTAGATTGTATCGATTGGTTGGCTAGGGAAGGAGCTATAAACCAGTTTTTTTTTATATTGCACATAGTATTGAGATTAGTAATTTGAGTGTTGAATTGTGAATGTGTTTCTTATAATCTATTTATAGCTATTAATATTCATGTTTTGTACATATTGCAAGGAGTATTAAGATAAGTAATTTGAGTTATGAATTCATTTGCAAAGAGTTTTTCTTATATTGCACAAAATATTGAGGTAAGTAATTTGAGTGTTGCGAAATCTTTCATAATAAATATATGAAAAACATTAAAATTTCTTTTATAAGATAAAAATTATTTCAACCCCGCGTAATATGCGGTTATACGAACTAGTATATATATATATATATATACTGTTTATGCAAGATTAAGATTTTTGGGGGTGTTTACAAAAAAATATGCTTTTGAATAAGTTATTAAAATTAGTGATTATAAGAAAATTTATTAATAATAAAAGTTGATGGTGTTTATAAAAAAAATAAAGAAAAATTGATTGTGTTTATAAAAAAAGTTAAAAATATTTTTAAAATGCTAGCATTCTCTTTCAATTTTTAGCTTACAGAATTTTGCATACAATTCAAATTGTTTATGCACACAATTCTAAATGACTACAAATCTACAATCACTTGTAATTTCTTCAAACGCCCATGAATAGCTTTTTTCATTGAAAAAATGGTTGAAACGATGCCGTATTAATTTCCAAGCTGAGCAGATTATCCAAATCCATTGCATATTTATGTGAGAACTGTACATGAAATGAAGTGAGTGTTTGTTAATTTGCATGGGACCAGAAATTTTCACGTGACCACTTTTTATTGTCTCCCTCACGACCACAGTGTCTCATCATTATAATTCCAACTTTTTTCTCTTCTCTCCTTTTTTTTTCTTCTTATTCTCCTTCTTATTATTATTCTTTTTTTTTCTTTTTCAAACTTTAATTACTTTAACTCCTTCCATAAAATTTAGTTACTTGTGACATATGATTTAGATACGCCATCTTATATATCATCAATCATGTTCATGCGTCTGAAAAGGATTAAAATCCTGACAAAGATGCAATCATGAATTCAGACATATATTTTTGTTTATAATGATTATGAGATAGAATTTAAAAGATTACTTTTTTACTGAATCGTTGTTTCATAATGATAATATTTATTTGTAGGGCTTTTTATATTAATGCAATTAGACACATACAAATTAATAATTAATTAACACAATATCTAGACATTACACCATATAGTCATCATCAATAGAGCATATATGAACTATAATTAACAATTGAGTGGGTCTAATGTGCACCCGAGTATACCGTTCACTCATAGTGCATTTTAGAATCGTGCAATTATACAAAACAGAAACATGCAACTATTCCAAACAGAAGCATGCAACTATGTTCTCATATTAACACCTACACTTTTCTGTGTAAATAAATTGTATTTTTTAGCATAATAAATTACACGCTTTTAAAATGCACTATGAGTGCACGGTGCGCCCGAATGTATAAAAGACCTAGCCTTAACAATTTATGAATCCAAATAAAATTAGAGCACAATGAGTTTTAAGTCTAAATATGAATAAAACATAACAATGCCGTAAAAAGAAATTGTTGTTCGCATGGCCGAAATTAAATTAATTAACCGACCAATAAGGTCCGAGCCCATCACGCCTTGGGCACAAACGTGACTTTTTCTGCTACTAAAAGCCTATTTGCAAGCACTAATATCTCTAAAAAATTGTTGTTAAGTGATTTTTATAATAAAATGAAAAGTAAGGAGTATTTTAAAATAGGAAAAATGTAAATTCAGGACCTGAAAGATGGTAAATCTATCAATTTAAGGTCTGAAAGATTTTTCCTATCGATTCAAGACCTGGAAGATAGAAAACTATCAATCCAGGGCTTGAAAGATAGAAACTATCAATTTAAGATTCACACATTTTAAGGTCATGTTTGACACTTATATTTCATGTCCTTATTTTTTTATTTTTAGGGTTTAGGGTTCATGGTTCAGGGTTTAGGGTTCAGTGTTTGGGTTTTAGGGTTTACGGTTTAGTGACAAGCATGATTTTAAAATGTGTAGGTCTCGAATTGATAGTTTCTATCTTTCAGGCTCTGGATTGATAATTTATTATATTCAAGGCCTTAAATCGATAGAAAAAATCTTTCAGACCTTAAATTGATAGATTTACCATCTTTCAAACACTGAATTGATAAAACTCCTTTAAAATAAAGTGATTTAAGAAGTGATTAAAAAAAATATGTTTGCAAAAAAATCACTTAATTAATTATAAAAAGCTCAGATTGTAACAGAAGCATTAGAATATTAGATTACAGTTTATTTCATATCCTTTGTTTCCTTCTCTCCATTATAACGAATTTATCAAATATATATCTCAAAATTATTTACAGCTAAAGCGATGGAAATTAGACAAGCCCACGATACAAATTCCAGAAATTAGGGTTTAATTTTTCTTAAATTAGTTATTCTACAAGAGTTTAGAACTTATTTTTTGTCAAATTCTTCTCCTTCTCTTTCTCAGAATTGCTCCTGTTTTCTTTTTCTTCGCGCACTTTTGTCAAATCTCTCTCCCTTTCTTTATCAGAATTCCAGACCTATTTTTTTTCCTTCCCACATCCCTTATAATAAAGGGGATAAACAAAAAAAAACCCTAACTAAAAAAAAACAAAAGAGGGAAACTACAGAATATGAGAAGCGCAAGTGAAGAGACTTTTTGATTGGTTTTGCTAACAGATGATAATTCTTCACCCTTCTCTTCTTCCGGAGTTTTTTAAAAAATATAGAATAACTACATGTTGTTGGAATTTATAGGCACGTAAAACACGTAATCACATGCGCAGTGGAAATTAAAGTTCACCAACAACGAACAATTAATTGCATACAAATTACAATAATCATAACGAGAAACCTTACAGTGATTCGATAGCAGATTTCTCAACTATGGTATTCACGTAATCCCCGTGCACAGATCTGTCAGTGTCTGTCAGCGTTGAATCTGAAACGTAATTTGCTAGGAAAATTCCTAATCTAAATTTTATGGAGAAACTAAGTTTTATTAAAACAACTTTGAATAATGAATCTCAGGATGTCATATATATAGGGAGGGATTAGCTTAAATCTTAAGCAATCTTTATTAAGAAAATAATCCCTAATCTTGTAAAACAAATCTCAAAGATATGTTTTTCCCTACGGATATTTTCCTACAATAATATTTCATAATATTATTTCGGGATTCCTATTTAATTAAATCTAATTTAATTAAATAGTAATAATAATTCATTCTAAATTAATATATTATTAATTCTCCATAAATTAAATATTAAATCCAATTTAATACTTAATCAACCAACTATAATCCACACACGGGAGTTACTTGTTGTGTGACCCATAGACCCTCATATATCGAGCGATTAGTCAAACTAACGGTCTTAATTGAACCCTAGACAATAAATCAGACATTCTCAATATATGAGGTACGTTGCGAGAAACGTGCAACTACCTGTAACTGTAACATGGGCTATTACGATTTCCTCCTTTCATTCACGAATACTCGATTAGTCTTAAACATGATGAAGTGTCTATTCAAATAACTTAATCAATTTATCTCCAATCACTAATTGATCACTTATGTCACACTTGGCCACAAAGTCCAAGTTGACATGCATTGGCCAATGACTTTGATCCAATTATGATGAGAAGATGAGTATTCTCTCTAAATCCACTTTGAGGAATGAATCATTTTCTTGGCTCAACTACCACGCACATGCACTTTGTGATGAACCCAATCCAAGTCGTATCTACCCATGGAAGGGTGCAAGCGTTAGTCATGGTCAAAGTTCATCACTCCACACATTTCGTGCGTATTGACCTCAAGTCAAAGGAGTATCACATCGCTCCCACTAACCGAGACACCCGTAGACACATATAGTGGAACTACATCAAACGGTTTCTCGGATGGGTATACCAATACCCTCTAAGGTATTTGTGCATCCATCATGAGATACCCAGTATCTCGTAGTAAGTGAGATCTCACTACACTCTCTAAGAGTATGATGCAGATCGCACACCAATCTCCATTGCATCATCAATATCCTATTCTTGATGATCCTCGATTGGGGCTAATCATGCTTAGGTCATCTGAGTTCTCACTCACTCAATGACAACAATGACTCAAGGGAACACAGATAAGAACAAATGCAAACAGCCAAACATAATATTCTAATAAGTGCAATGCCATATATATTTAATATTAAATAAACAATATTATTAAATCAATACTGAATATTATCTGAGCATTATGTCCTTACAATGGATTGTCTCTAGGACACTAACGCTAACACATGTTTTCCAATTTATCTCGTTTCACAGAGATTCTAGTGAGAGAAGCAGATCTCTTCTTTTTTGATCGGTTGTTCTTCGCATGTTCGTTGTCTCTCTTCTCTCTCTCTCTGCAACGATGAACAATGAGGTAATGATTTTTTTTAATATATCTGAGGGGTACCCGGTATTTTGCCTAGGAGTGTGTGAACCGAGAAGCCAGAAGTTGGAATTTTCTGCTTTGCCAAATTAGATTTTAAGTGCTTAAAAAAGTGGTTGCAAACACATTTTTTTTATTTTTTTTTTAAAAAGTGCTTTTGTTTTTACAATTGTTGTTGCAAAGGGGACCTAACTCCATTTTGATAGCTATTTAAACAAGGGTTCAGATTACTCACACCTATATTTTTAGTAAATATACCATTTGGATTAATACACCACCCATACGATGAATACACTCCCTAATTTTCTCAAAATACTCTAATTTATACTTCCTTAGGCATTTCCCTTCATTTTTTCACATGTAAAATTTTGGAAAAAAAATTCGAATTATGTACATCAATTCGGAAAATTTTCTCGAACTTATTATAAAAATTCGAAAAATATTTCTGAACAATAAAATTAATATTTCACATGTAAATCGACGGAAAAACATTTTGAAGTTAGTACAATAATTCGAAAATATTTCTCGAATAACATGAAAAATCTCGAAAAATATTTCCAACTAGAATTTTCAATTTTTCACATGTAAAATTTCGGAATTTTTTTTCAAATTATATATGTGCATGAATTCGAAAAATTTTCTCGAATTTACTATTAAAATTCGAAAAATATTTTCGAATAGTAAGATTAATTTTTCACATGTGAATTGATGAAAATGGTAATTTTGACATTTTATGTGTCTATTTTTTTATTTTTTATGACAAAAAGGTGTATTTACTAAATGGGTAGGTGTGAGTAATTAACATGAGCCTTAAACAAGGAATTAAGATTGTTTACCTCGCTCCATTTCTGCTACTCATTCCATTTTGATAGCCCATCACGCCTTGGGTCAGGCTTGGGAACGTACCCTGTTAGATTGTTTTTCTTCAAAATTCTAAATTGCTAGTTCATTTACCGTATTGATTGTATTTCTATGGGATTTGAGTACTTCTTGTACTTAATTAATTGATTCATCTTTTGTTTTTCAAAAAAAAAACAAACTAGGGATTAAGATTAGATGGTGGCTTTATTTAATATTTAGCTAATCAAACAATGAATGTTCTAATAATGAACAATAAATGAATTCTTGAGATTTTTTTTTTTTGAAAGATAAAGATGAAATATTATATAGTGAGTACAAGGGGTACTCGAGTTCTTGAGCATTCAATATGAAGAAATAAAATGCAGAGAAAGTAGGTGATATAAGCTTTGTAATAAATTTGGATTCTTTATTCAAGCTTTAAAGCCTCTATTGTATTTATAATACAATTTTAGAGAGTGGATCTCACTCTCCAACTAGCTACTGTGTGTGCATCAGGTGCCCGTAGTACTATTTATCATCGGAAATCCTAGCTGCCAGATTTCGTTGGGACCTTGTCTTAGCTCGCCTGTTCGACATCTAGACAAATCTCGGGATCTCTGTTGGACTCCTCTTATCATTCCTAGAAGTAGGTATCTGAAGCTGTCATATCGCTAGTTTATGTTGATATCGTGGTCGTTTCAGAAAAAAATTATTCTCTGAAACTCTATGCCACGTCCCATCACATTTTATTCTAAATATCCTTCAGTGACGACCTCATCCGTAATTAGGCTATCTGTTTATGTCGCTTTGAGGTCGAACTCGCCCCTCAAGGCGTACTAATATGGCGAGCTTGTCATGGATTGACGAGCTCAATATGAGACGAAACCTAAGCCCAAAAGTATTCCTTGATCAGTTCGAGGTTAATTTTCAGTTCGTTTTATTGATGAGCTAGGCTCAAGCCCAAAATGTAAAAAGAGTTGGTCTCCCATGAATCAGGTCTATGCTATGAACTTGGATTATTTGACCTATTTCATTCATTTCCAACATATTTTTCTAAATCAATAAACTTGACCCGAATTATACCTGGATAGGGTCTGAGGTCCCGAACGGGTTTCGTGTGGGCAGAAGTCTGGAGGGGAGGGGTGAATAGACTTCTGAAAACTTTTTCGTGCAAATCAGGTGTGATTGCAGTTTGCCTGATCAGAGTGCAAGTGAATCAGTTTGGACTGATATCCAACTTACTGATCACCTGAGGGCAGATCAGTTCGGTATCTATCAATTTAACTGATTGTGCGGAAGCTAGTTTATACCCGTGTGAAAAACCAGTTTATAACAAATCAGATTCCTAATCTGTTTTCAATCAGATGACTATGGAGTCAATCTGATCAGATCAGTAGCTTGTGCTAGCTGATTCTAACTCAGAATATGTATGCAGATTTAATCAAGTTGTGTGCAATAGTGTGAAGCAGTTAATTAAACAGGTAAACGCACACAAGATTTATAGTGGTTCGGACAACCAGTCCTACGTCCACTCTTCCCTATCACAAGGGGCACCAACTTAACCGACTTAACCAACTGGACTTAGATTATTGTGTTAGTCCAACACTTTACACCAACAGATATTTATGGAGCTCTCACTCAACCGATCCCAGAAATCAGAACTAGAAACCCTAGTCTGAAATCTTGCTAAACAAACTTAACCTAACTTTGGGTTTTGGGTAAGATTTGTTGTTTGTTCCAACTTTGAAATCTTTCCTAGTATTTAAGTAGCCTAACAGCTAGAGGATAAGATTTATGTGTTAAGAACTATGGGATGAACACTTAGAAAAATAATCTTCAAGGTTGTGTTCTTCGTGCGGAAATTTGGCTATAGTATGAGCTTCTTGATAATTTCCGTGTCTTCACTCTGAAGAGTAGTCCCATATTTATAGACCTCGAAATCAAAGAGCCGTTGGACAACAATTTGAATTTCCGGCTATATTTGCTAGATAAGTAGGATTTGATGTGATGTGCTTCTAGGTACGGCATGGCCGAAAGCGTGTATGTCATTTTTTACAGTCGTTTGGCCAAGCAGCACCAAATCCCGTATTGTCGGCTCCGTTCATACGTGTCTTGTTCTTATTTGTTAACAAAAGCATTTTTCAGTGTTTGTTCTACCAACTAAAGTTGACATACTTCTTGTTCAGATCAACAACGTATGACTTGGTGAAACATCAGTTACCACCTGGTGTGAGCTGACCTGATCAGTTACAACTGATCAGACTACCTAATAGAGTCTTCTGGTGCCTGTTGTCTTAGCTTAACTAGCAGACTCGACTGATGTAGGTCTTCTGGTCTGATCTTTTGTTAGTCATCTGATCTTCAGGTCTTCTGAATTTGTGTTTCATGACTTCACCTGATTATCTTACTTTATAAGATCGTCTGATCTTCTGTCCTTCCCTTGCCTTCTGGCCTGTCGGACTTCAGTTGATCTTTTGTTCTTCTGATCTTTAGATCTGACCTATACATATTGAGTTCCCCCTCAATATGTGACCTATCTTATACATCAGTTGTTCTATATAATAATTATCAACTGGTCATCTTATAACTGGTAATAAAAACATCAGTCAGCTAACAGGTCTGACTGGTCCTATTACATGTGTTTTAGAACTTTCATCAAAACTCTAAATTTCCCAACAATTTCCCCCTTTTTGATGAAACCAAAACACTTGAGAAACCAACACAGTTGATAAATATAAAACAATAAAGAACACATAATCAGAAGACAATGAGATTTTGTCTTAGGATCAGAAAAAGAATAAACTTTTCATTCATCAGATGTATCGATTACATATTACATCAGAAAAGTTTGGGTTTAAATTCAGCTGATCCTAAACAGTCTTCTGATCTTCAATCTCTTGGCTTATATCCCTCTGGCATTTCTCGTTTATCCTGAGGAATGTTGAATATCCGGCATAGCTTCCATTTATGTGAGCTTTGTTCAGGATGTCAAAATAGAACCTTTGAAATGTCAGTCTGTCAAATGAGCCATATGCCTTCTTCGAGTAGTCCATCACATCATACTCTTGACGAGATATTCTCACATTGATTACTCTGGCCTCATTTTCCAGATATTTCAGAAAATCTGGGTGCTTGTTCTCCAACCAGTTGAGAAATTCTGCATCTGGTGATTCTTCTTGTGGCACTAGATCCAGAAGCATCCAGAAGCCATTCACTTCTGATCTTATTCCATTCCTCGAACCTATCAGCATGTGCAGCAGTTTTTGAAATGATTTCATCAACTCTTGCTGGCAACTGAGGTTCTGGCCCAGATTTTCTGGCTTTGCCTTTCTTCGCCCTCGATCTGTATTTCTTTTTCAGATCTTCTGCCTCTGCCAATTTTTCTGCTCTTCTTTCTTCTTCACTAATTCGAGCTTCTTCAGTAATCTGCTCCTTAGACAGTTTCTCAGCTAGTTCCTTATCGGCCTGTATCTGGCTAGCTGTGTTTCTCGTGACTCTCTTAGTCTGAGTGGCTGGTACAGGTTTTGATGTCCCAGCCCCGCAGCTAACTTTCTTGCCTTTGACTTCTCCATCTTCCCAGAAATTTCATTAGCAAACAGATCCAGATGGTCTAGTCTCTGGCCATAGGATTCAACTGTCTGAATCAGTTCTTCTGTTGTTCTGATAAAGTCAGTTGGTTTCTCAATCTGTCCTTCCCCCTTTTTGGTTTGATCAAAAAGAGCATTGAGGTGGGAAGTCAAAGATCCAAAGCTGACTGATATGACCTTGTTAAGATCTTCAACGGATAAACCTTGAGCTTGAGTAGATAGATTTTGAATCTTTGAGATCAGCTCAGTCTTGACAGATTCAACGGCAGTAGAGAGGGTAAGAATGAGTTTATCAAGTTTTTCTTCAGTCATTTCAAGCTTTTCTGTGACCATTAGAAGAGAAACTTGTTGTTGATCAACCTGGACTAGCTTGTCGTCAACTGTCTTCTTAAATTCAGCAGTCAGGTTGGTCACGGTTTGAGAGAACTGATCTTTAATTGCTTCAATCTGGGAAATAGCCAATTCCCGTTGATCCGTTATTTCTTTGAGGCCAATCTGCCACTGATCAACTATTGTGTTGCTAAGTTCATTAGCCAACACTCCCTCAACTTCTTCTTTCAGAAGAGCTTTAAAACACGATCTGATCTTCTGAAGTTGATCAGTGGTGATGTGTATTGCAGGAATATTTTGCATCACCTGATCATTTCCAGTTGTTTGCGCCTCCAGTGGATGGTCATGAACTGCAGCACCAGTTCCACTATCATCGGCAACTCCCACATCCTTCATATGATCATCTTCCTTAGGAGTTTCTGCAACAGCCTCCAGTTCAACTTGTTCAATTCGTCCCAGCTTTCTGTGGATCAGAGCTTTGATCACTTCAGCAGTTATCAGTTCAGCTGGTGATCCTACCTGAGCAGATTTCTTCATGTCGAAATCAAAATCTGCGAATGCATCAGCACCTCCCATCTGTTCAATAATGATCATGAAATCTTAGAAGTTCTTCAAACGGAGATCTTTCCAGGTGAGGATCTCCATTACTTCCTCTCGAATAACAGGATGGGCTACCAACTCTGGATACAACTCATCAATATCGCGTTCAATTCTCATTCTGACCATTTTCCTGGTGATGGTCTTGGATGATCTGGACTCAGGAATCATCTGTTCAGATCGACTAGGTTCAGATTGATGAGATGTAGAGGGTTCTGGTGGTGTCTGGTCTGCTGGATGTTGACTGATTGGCTGAATCTACAGAGGTTCTGCTGTAGCAGCAAGTGCGTCTGGTTCTGCAGCAGGTGATCTTACTGGTTCGCGAACTGGTGAACTTTCAGGTTCACGAGCAGGTGAAGGAGAAGGAGAGATATGCTCAGCAGCTAGAAGTCTAAGTGGTGAATCAGCGCGAGATTGAGGTGAAGGAGATCGTTCGTCCCTTGCTCTTCCCTCAGAATGTTCTGGCGAGCTCTCAACTTGGGAAGTCTGCCTGTCTGATTTTTCAGCTGATCTCTGTGGCGCATCAGGCTGATCTGGTACTCCTTCTTCATCTGACTCGTCTTCTAGAAAAAGAGTCATGGTGGCCTGTTTTCCCTTCTTTGGCCTCTTCTCCTGAGCCTTTACCAGTTTTCTCTTCTTCTTTTGAGGAGCATCTAATGCAGACGTAGCTGCCTCCTTGTTTTTCCCTTTCTTAGACTTAGGGGGGGTGGGCCGCATATAATCATCTGATGGCCCATAGATGGAAGTTGTGGTTGAGAGAAAGGCCTTGTAGGACTTCAGTCCGTTCTGATCCCATTCAGCATTGGACATCTTGTCCTTCAGAATGACTGGAACCTTGTTGAGATTGCTGATTCTCTTCTTCAGATAGACTTGTCTCTGTTCACTAACTCCAAACTTGTCATGTTCTTAGAGCAGAATAGCCTTCAGGAAACCATGTCAATTAATATTTTTGGCCTCATCGATGATAGCAACCATACTATACATTTTTACACCTGTTAATCCATCTGGGCTGAACGAGATACCCATGATTGTTTTTGACAGAATGTCAAACAACAAACGGTATTTCCTTTTCAACATAGGCCTGACAAAGCCTACGGTCTGGTGTTTATCAGCCTCTCTGAAGAGTTCATTCCTGATCAGTCCGTCTTCATTTTCCCTGTAGTGAGCAGGAGAGATTTTTCCTTTGGGCAGGTTGAACAGTCGAGTTATATCAACATTTGTAAGTCTGATATCCTCTCCATTTACTGAAGAAATCAACTCTTCTTCAGGATTCTCCTCGTCAACCTTCAAATTCCTCAAGAATTCCAGTGCCTCATACTGCATTATTGGATTGCAGTGAGAAGCACAATATTTTTCGAGACCACCCTTCCTCAGAATTTGTTCCACCTCCATTGATTCCGGATCCCGTGTAACACCAAACCTTACAAATTTGTCTTCAACAATTTTGGTTGCCAAATCCGCATAGTTACACATAATTTTGCCCATTCCGTGAGTGGCCATCTACAATAAGATAGACTCGATTAAAATTTGTGCATAACCATAAAGATATCATATATTGATTATCAGACCTATTCTCAGACCTAGTAATCGATGAATACATACGGATATCAAGAAATGATAAGGTATAACACAGGATAACATAAATAGACGTAATCTATATGTTCAATGGATTTTAGGAAAGTAATTCATCAATTAACCGGAAATTACCAGATTCTGCTTTTCGATTTTGAAACAGGTTGAATCGCAAGAAACACTTTGAATCGCAGAAAGGTAATTGTGAGTTTTCAGAGAATAAATCGCAAGAATTTTTGAGAAAAAAAATACTCTGGTAGGGTTTTGATGAAGCTTATAAAAGGAAGGAGGGAAAATCGAGACTAGAAGATCAAACATTTGAAAAGGATAAACGATCCAGATTGAGCGGTTTTGATCGTGTGGTCAGGATATGCATGTTGGGTAATGATTCGCACAGATCTATTCGGGGTGAATATTTAAATACAAATTTAATTCATTAATTATTACTAGCATGAATTAATCCTATATTAATTCAAATAATAATTGCAACAACATATCATGCATATAAAAAGCCACGTAAAAACCCACGCGATGCGAATCTACGGGTTTACGTGAACGCATTCTCTCGGGATGGCAAGTGACTTGGGTCGGACGGACTAACCAAAAGGACTTCCCAAGTATTCCCTTAGCCCTTGCTCGACAATCCGGTGGAAGGATACTCGCGAACAATTAACAAAAAAAAAAAATAAACTTTGTTGCACCACGTATGTGGATTTGCTAATATTTCCAGCACATGGAATTGTACTTGGGAATGAACTAATCATCCCTTATTTATAGGAGAGGAGGGGCACGAAATTTATGTGAATTTTCAATGTGGGAAAAGACTTTTCTTGGTCACCAAGAAATCTTGAATATACCCCATATATTCTTTTTCCCATAATTAAAATATTCCACAAAAATCCACCTCCTCTATTTTATGGTATAATTTTCGAAAATTTGAGCAAGATTCCAAGATTTAGATCTTCTTGAATTTATGAGATATTCTTGTATTTCAAGAAATACATATCTTCCACAATATCTTTTCAAGAAAATCAAGAAAATCTTTCTTGCCCTCTATTTTCCAAAAATTTCGAAAATCTCTTAATGAATAACCAAGTGGGAGATTTCTTGAATTTAATGAGATAATCTTGTATTCCAAGAATACATATCTTCATTCCATAACAAAATTCAAAGAAAATCTTTCTCCTCTTTTTTATTCATAATTTTTAATTTAATGAGGAAATATAAGCAACAATATTTATTTTATTTTAATCACCTTTTTAGGTTATTGGACTATATGTTGGGCTACTCAGGGGGCCTTTAGGAGAATTAAGATTGGACCTTCTAATGGATCTTGAATATCTAATATTTAGCCACAATATAATTCAAGCCCATAAATATTAATTAATCCCACTACATAATTAATATTGCAGACTATCCATCTTAACCCATATTACAATCAATATGGCTCCGGTCATTATTTCCCGTGTTTAAGATTATCTAGCCCATTAATTAATTCAGCCCCCCAAATAGCTTTCCATTAATTAATATCTTTTGTCCTTGGTCGAGGAACGGTTCAACATTATTATCCATCGGGGAAACAAATTCCACTTGCAAGATTTGGTATGATAAAACTTATGAACCTCCCAAGGGGGCAAATCAAGCAAGCGTGCATTTGCACACGATTCTTTCAGATTAAATCTTAGCAATCACATGTGACCAATAATATTGCCCAAGATAAAGCACGATTGAATCTCTCTCCGATTCGCTACCCATGATAAGTCAAAGCAATAGTTACCGATCCCACGTGATCCTATTTCAGGGACGAAGGTTAAGAAACAACGAACCACTGAGGTCTAATTCTTCCATGTTCAGTTCTGAAGAATTTATCCTCATGTAGGTCCTATTCAGCGCATCAGTCATGCACTAGTGTAATCTCTTGGTCAAGACAAACCAATCGAGCCTTTACACCTCAACCTTTCGCGATGGTTGTTCATTTCCATCTAGGTCGTGAATGGCGACTTATAGTTACAAAGGACGTTAATTTAATCTTACGTGATCGGGTATCACTAAATTAACTACAGTGTAACACGTACGAATTATTGAACAGTTATGCAATAAATATATATAACATTCAATCATATTTAAAGCATCAGTGATAAACAATTTATTTCAGTAAATAAGTCTGGAAATTCAGTTTCGATTATACAAAGTAAAAAGCATACTTTTCAGTATAATCCCCAACAATCTCCCACTTATACTCAAAGTCTGCTTTTAAGTATACTACAACACGTCTCGAGTAGTCTGTGACATCTAATGTCACCTACACAAACCTAATAATTTCTCCCACTTATACTCAAAGCAGAGATTAGCAACGGTCTTGACACCCATTCCACTCACATGTCTCTCGAATGTATTCAGAGGCGCACGCTTTTGTGAATGGATTCTGCTAGTCGTCCCTCGGACGCTATCTTTGCCACATCTATATCTCCTCTCTTAACGATTTCTCGTATAAGATGTCTTTCCTTTAATGTGTTTGTTTGACTCGTGGACTCTTGGTTCTCTTGAATTTGTAATCGCCTCAGCGCAGATATTGCTAGACAAATTCAAAACACCATTCAAGTCCACTAAGAAGATCTAGAGCCCAATCGGTTCTTTCACTGCTTCACAAGCAGCTACTTACCCGAGTCCCATGGTTGAGTCGGTGATGCATTTCTGCTTCACACTCGTCCATTTGATGGCTACACTTCCCAAATGGAAACACATTAAGCGAGAGGAGATAATTTTCGGAATCTAAACTTGATTGGAAATCCGAGTCCATGTAGGCCGATGGGGATTGGAGTATCGATCGATAAATCAACATTCTATCCCGAAGTTCTTTTCGTAAACTTGTAATGTTTTTAATCGTCGTCCAATTCGCTTTCTCGAAGTTACTCGATATCTTGCTACCATGCCTACGACAAAGCATATATCGGGTCTCGCATAAAGAATGCATACATAAGGTTTCCGACGGTAGAAGCACAAGGAATACCTTTCATGTCATCTATCTCCTTTTTCGTCTTAGGGAACATTTTCTTGGATAGATGGATTCCAAGTCCGAAAAGGTACGAATCCTTTCTTGGAATCTTGCATGCTGAATTGTTTCAAAACCAGTATCTATGTATGAAACTTGCGATAACCCGACCATCCTTTTCTTGTGATCTTGATCCCAAGGATGTGTCCGGTTTTCCCTAAGTCTTTCATATCAAACTGCTTTTGAAAACCATGCCCTTACGCCCGATCACACCTTCACATCGTTCCCGATGATCACAATGTGATCTACGACAAGACTAAGAATACCAATGCGGTCCGACACGCTTTTTTTTACACACAACTTTCAAACTCGTTTTGATCAAAACCCATAAGACTTTATAATATGATCAAAACTTTGGTTCCAAGTTCTGGATGCCTGTTTGAGTTCGTAAATGGACCTCTTGAGCTTTTTACAAACCGGGTGTTCTTGGCCTTTTTCAATGAAAACTAGGGGTTGTTGCATATGGATCTCTTTATCAAGACTTAGTTAAGGAAAGTTGTCTTGATATCCATTTGCCGATTCAAAGTCCAAAATCGCAAAGAATCGATAAGAGAATACGGATGGACTTAAGCATGGCTATGGGTAAAAAAGTTTCCACATAATCGATCCCATTCTTTTTCGAGTATAACCTTTCGCCATTAGTCTTGCTTCAAAAGGTTTCAACCTTCCCCGTCCGATCCTTTTTTTCCTCTTATATACCCACTTGCATCTAATGGGTTTGACCCCATTAAGTGGTTCGACTTGCTCCCACACTCTATTATGAAACATAGAACCCACTTCGCTTTCATTCTTTGTTTACCAAGTAGCTGCGATCCTTATCTTGGAGTGCCTCGTCATATGTCCATGGGTGCGATTAGGGAATCAAGTCCGAGGACTCTCCTATTCCCATGAATTTCTCGGGCTGTCTAACAACCCTCCCACTATAACGAGGCTCCTGCCAGAAAACGTATCGTTTGGTATATCATCTAAAGACGATAAGACCGAGGTTTGCCCTCTAAGCTCATTTAAGGTAATCTCACTACGGGTTTTCTTTGGTTCTATAGTTTTCTTCCAAAATCTAAAGTGGGTGTGAATGTCCACCTTTTGATCTTTGGAATTATAGAACGATCACCCTTTTGTTCCTCGGGGTATCCTACAAAAAAACTTTAATTTCGATAGAGGATCCAATTTATCGGTTTCCTTGTCCAACACGTAAGTCGGACACCCCAAAGTTCTCATGTGTCTCATACTAGACTTGCGTCCCGGTCCACAATTCTTTGGGGTTACGGGAACCGATTTGGATAGCACCAAGTTCGAGAATATAAGTCATTTATTTTCCAAGGCATGACCCCGTAAGCGACTCGGGAAGATCCGTATAACTCATCATTGATCTAACCATTTCCAAAAGAATTTTTGTTGCTTTGCTCTGCAAACCCCGTTTTGTTGAGGGGTTAAGTGCGGTGAGTGGGATACAATCCCTTCATCGGATAAGTAGTTCAAAAACTCATCATTTGAGGTATTCGCTTCCACGATCGGATCGTAGAGACTTGATCGTTTTTTCCTATGATTCTCTGTTTGAGCCTTAAATTCTTAGAATTTCTCAAAGGTCTCAGATTCATGCTTCATAAGGAAAATGTACCTTGAGTAATCATCAATAAAATTACTCATAACCTCCTCTTGCTTTGGTTGACATTGAACTACGTACATCTATGTGAACGATCTCTAACACTTCTTTAGCCCCATTCCCCTTGGCTCCAAATGCCATCTTGGTCATATTACCCTCCAAACATGATTCGCGGGTTGGATTCGATTCAACTTGGAGACGCTCCAGTGAACCATCTTTCACCAACCTTTGGATCCTCTTTGGATTTATATGACCTAATCTTAGATGCCAAAGAAGTATTTCGTTCACGCTTTCTTTTGTTAGAAATAGTTGATGTGTTATAGGATGCATTTCGTGAGTGGTGTGCACAGTTAATTTTATAGAGATTTTCCATCAATGTCCCATAACAGGTACACTCATCATTTCAAAAATGATGTCATTCTTATTAGAAGAAACTTAGTGTCCTTTAATCGATTTTTAGAAACTGAAAGTGAATTCTTTCTAAAACTGGGAACATAAAGATAATCTCAAAAAAAAAACTTTATCTTCAAAAGATAGGTGCACTTCTCCCACTACTTTAACTGCTACTCATGTAGCATTGCAATGTCTGCTACTTGCGTAGTATTGCAATAATCGTTACTATCGTAGCATTGCAATATCTGCCATTTACGTAGCATTGCAATGTCTTCTACTTTCGTAACGTTACCCAGTGTGATGAGGATCTCACTCCCACTATGTTGCCGGATCATTTAGAACCCGTGAAGCCAACATGATTAGTGGATCTCGTATCAACCACCCACGAATGAGAAGTATACGCCGCTAAACAAGTTTCAACAACTAGTGTATGAGAATTACCTTTCTTTCCGTCCCTTTTGGGGTTGGAACAGGCAAAACCTCCATTGTCCTCTCTCACCGTAGCTTAAGCACTTCCTCTTTGGATTTTCCTTGACACAACAAGCATTCCTCATCTTACCATTGCCCTTGGCAATAGTTGAGTTTTATTGCTTATGGCCTTTGGTCCTCTTCTTTATCTTGCCTACCCTTGGCCTAGAAAATGAAGACGGACCACTTGCCGATAAAGCTTGAGTTTGGTGCCTCTTCATCATTTTCGCTAGTGACCAAAAAGCTTGCAACAAATTAGCTAGCGAGGCCAAAATGCTCAAAAACTTTTTGGACAGAGAGTGAAGTACCAAATTCATCTGAGTCTCCAGATCATAATCTGCACTCAGAATCTCAAGTTTGTTCAGATGTGCCATCTATTTTGAGGACATAATCCTCACGGGTTTTCCTCCACCATTTCAAATGACGACATCTCTCAAGAAGGTGATCCGACGAGTCCCGCATGTTTTGACTCGTCGGTTGGCTCATCGATTTTTTGTGTGTCAAAATCCACTTGTGCTTTTGTGCGATTAGGACAATTATAATTTTCCAATCAATATAGTTTCCATACATATTGCATTGACTTTTAAGTATAATGAGCGATTGGATTAAAAGGTTGTGACATGATGAATCGAAATAAACAATAATATGCATAAGCACAAATATATCACAAGGTTTGATCACATGCCATCATATTTAAAATCTCAAAAAAATATGAACAATGCATCAGCCAACATCTCAAAACAGTTTAAATAAGCCACGTTGGGTGGGTCATTATTTAAACACATTCAAGCGGGTTACAAACAAGAACAGTTACAAACCCTTAATATCCAGATTAATAGTTGGCTCCACTGACCAATATAAAATCGACGGGGACTCAGGAGAAGTATATGCATATCAATTTTATACCTAAGTAATAACCATGATTAAATACAGGATTACTATTTCGCTTTTGATCGAGCCTCGTTGGGAGGGTCATCGCCGCCACCACTAGTAATAACCCACAATCATCCGTTTGGAATTCATTCATGTGAAACCTATCTTTTGACCTAATCCGTTGGGGAATTTCTCCAAAAGAATTCACAAATAAATAAATCATGGAGGTCAAAATTAATTCAATTTTATTATCCGGAATAAAATTGTCAATTAATTATTTAAAACATACTTAGTAATTTTGAAGTTGAGATTTTTCAATTTGGCAACCCTCATGCAAACACATTTAAACAAATTAAATAAAGCATAAGATAGCACAAATAAACCAAGTAAAACAGAAAAATAAACATATTGGGCACAAATTATCCAATTGTCATGGTTTGATTTTTCTTGGCTTGATCTTGAAGAAACACGTCTCGAATTTCTCCCACTCGTTCGTCTCGAAAAAAATACATCGTCTCGAACCGCCACACACAGCGGCTCGCGGCGGGATGCACGCCAGATCCGCCGGCCTTGCCTTTAGGTTTAGATGACCTCGGCACCGCTGGCAGTCCGCCCGGTGTCCACGCCTCGCCGCTTTAAGACGTCGGCGGCGGTCTCAGAGTCGGCGGTCGGCAGCAGCGGCGAGATTCGGCCTCGCCCGCGTCTCAAGAGCGGCCGTCTTGTGGCGCAAGCCACACGTCACTTGCCCTGGCTTGCAAACGCGCCATCGCCGCCGCTGCGTCTCTCGATCTCGGTTGCTGGCCTCGCGCCTGCGCCCGTGCGTGCCGTTCGCATAGCGCTTACGCCACCCTTGCAGTTACGGATTTCGTCCTTTAATTCTTCATCTCTTCGTTCTCGATCCGGTTACAATTTATTTACAAAAATAAATAAACCTAGATCTAGACTAGTCTATTACATTGATCAAATCAAACAAATCCTAGTCTACTCGTGGATTTTTCACGAGGCAAAACAAATCCGAGCGAATCGAATTAAAAACCACGGTTTATATGCATGCAAAATAAAACATTAAAATCCATGACAATTGGATACCGCAAAAGCAGATCTAACGGTTCTACTATCCAATTTCAAATTTAATGTCCGTGAATTAAATTACAATTTAAAAATTCAGAGCAAACAAAGTGGCTCGATACCGCTTGTTGGGTAATGATTCGCACAGATCTATTCGGGGTGAATATTTAAATACAAATTTAATTCATTAATTATTACTAGCATGAATTAATCCTATATTAATTCAAATAATAATTGCAACAACATATCATGCATATAAAAAGCCACGTAAACCTACGCGTCATGCGGAATCTACGGGTTTACGTGAACGCATTCTCGGGATGGCGGTGACTTCGATCGGATGGACTAACCAAAAGGACTTCCCAAGTATTCCCTTAGCCCTTGCTCGACAATCCGGTGGAAGGATACTCGCGAACAATTAACAAAAAAAAAAATAAACTTTGTTGCACCAATTATGTGGATTTGCTAATATTTCCAGCACATGGAATTGTACTTGGGAATGAACTAATCATCCCC
Source organism: Stenogyne calaminthoides (assembly GCA_037126765.1). Taxonomy (NCBI): domain Eukaryota; kingdom Viridiplantae; phylum Streptophyta; class Magnoliopsida; order Lamiales; family Lamiaceae; genus Stenogyne; species Stenogyne calaminthoides. The sequence goes on along the minus strand of JBBCBC010000008.1, from coordinate 16,352,895 downwards.
TATTTATAGGAGAGGAGGGGCACGAAATTTATGTGAATTTTCAATGTGGGAAAAGACTTTTCTTGGTCACCAAGAAATCTTGAATATACCCCATATATTCTTTTTTTCCCATAATTAAAATATTCCACAAAAATCCACCTCCTCTATTTTATGGTATAATTTTCGAAAATTTGAGCAAGATTCCAAGATTTAGATCTTCTTGAATTTATGAGATATTCTTGTATTTCAAGAAATACATATCTTCCACAATATCTTTTCAAGAAAATCAAGAAAATCTTTTTGCCTCTATATTTTCCAAAAATTTCGAAAATCTCTTAATGAAATAACCAAGTGGGAGATTTCTTGAATTTAATGAGATAATCTTGTATTCCAAGAATACATATCTTCATTCCATAACAAAATTCAAAGAAAATCTTTCTCCCTTTTTATTCATAATTTTTAATTTAATGAGGAAATATAAGCAACAATATTTATTTTATTTTAATCACCTTTTTAGGTTATTGGACTATATGTTGGGCTACTCAGGGGGGGCCTTTAGGAGAATTAAGATTGGACCTTCTAATGGATCTTGAATATCTAATATTTAGCCACAATATAATTCAAGCCCATAAATATTAATTAATCCCACTACATAATTAATATTGCACTATCCATCTTAACCCATATTACAGTCAATATGGCTCCCGGTCATTATTTCCCGTGTTTAAGATTATCTAGCCCATTAATTAATTCAAGCCACTGAAATAGCTTTCCATTAATTAATATCTTTTGTCCTTGGTCGAGGAACGGTTCAACATTATTATCCATACTGGGAAACAAATTCCACTTGCAAGATTTGGTATGATAAAACTTATGAACCTCCCAAGGGGCAAATCAAGCAAGCGTGCTTGCACACGATTCTTCGTATTAAATCTTAGCAATCACATGTGACCAATAATATTGCCCAAGATAAAAGTACGATTGAATCTCTCTCTCGATTCGCTACCCATGATAAGTCAAAGCAATAGTTACCGATCCCACGTGATCCTATTTCAGGGACGAAGGTTAAGAAACAACGAACCACTGAGGTCTAATTCTTCCATGTTCAGTTCTGAAGAATTTATCCTCATGTAGGTCCTATTCAGCGCATCAGTCATGCACTAGTGTAATCTCTTGGTCAAGACAAACCAATCTGAGCCTTACACCTCAACCTTTCGCGATGGTTGTTCATTTCCATCTAGGTCGTGAATGGCGTACTTATAGTTACAAGGGACATTAATTTAATCTTACGTGATCGGGTATCACTAAATTAACTCTGATGTAACACGCATTTAATTATTGAGCAGCTTATGCAATAAATATATTTAACATTCAATCATATTTAAAGCATCAGTGATAAACAATTTATTTCAGTAAATAAGTCTGGAAATTCAGTTTCGATTATACAAAGTAAAAAGCATACTTTTCAGTATAATCCCCAACAATACACGCACGATTACCTTTTGGATTTAAAAATACATTTAGTGGCATTTAATACATATACCCTATGTCTGCATTAAATACTTTGCAGGGTATGCGTCACAAAAGTATGTGTACAATAAAGGCAAATATTATCAGATAAATTCAGATATGTAAGCAGTAGACAAAGAAACAGAAATGCGTATTTGGTTGACTGATATTGTAATCAGTCAATACCACTTGAAGTCTGTCTGTACCACTTGTTGATCTTAGTTTTCTGCTTAATCCTTATAATTTCCCAACTGTCCCTTTCAACTGATCCGCTCCACTTTGCGTCTGATATTCCATTTTCTGATCCCCCCTGATCAGTTGAAGTTCCCCCTTCAACTGTTATTTATGATTTCTTATTGACTGATTTATCTGATTTGTTGAGGTATCATACTCAACTGACCTTCCTCATCTGACCAGTCTCTAATCTAATCAGATTTCAGTTGACCTAATCTGATTCTACTCAGACCAAGTCAATTCTTGGGATAAGTGTTACCGCCAAAACTTAGTCTTGAAAATCGGATAGTCGTCTCGATTCCCTAAGTCGGCATGATTTGACATTCATAATAATAGTCTGGATACTTTGAGATATCAATCGCCGTAAGCTTATCCAATCATCAGTCGCGTGTTTCCTACACGCTGTCCTTGCGGTGCCAATTTCTCTAAAAGGCTTTGAGAAATCAAATTTGCATTTTCACCCCTGCTTGGCCTCTATAAATTGGACCAATGATTTACACAACATAACCCATTCACCATACTTATCTTCTTTAAGTGTTGTAAACTATGTATTCCGGTGAACCCTTATTTCCGGTGAAACTTCCGGTAAAAACCTTTAACCCTTTTCAAATGATTTCAGCTTCTCAAATCAACCATGTGTGTCCCTTATTACTGCTTTCGACATCATCAAAGATTACACATGTGTCCCATTTAACAGCTGGAGAGCCCATTGATTTTAGGACTAGGGGCTCCTGGCTTAGAAATCCTTCAAGGCCGCTCTCGCTCCTAACTCCGAAGCTCTGAGGTGGCTTTAGGATTATTTCAAAGCCTATCACACCCCTTTTAGGGTTAAGTGGGGGAAAATGGGAGCATCAGTCGTTAAAATCTTTAAAGCCTCTCTCCCCCTTCTAGGGTTAGGCTTAGGGTTTTCGGTTTATGGCTTATGTACTGATCTTCGGGTCCTTTTGAACTTGTAACTTGTAATGTAAATCTGACCTCCGGGTCTTTATCAATGAAAATTTCTATTATTCCATTGTTGTGTATTTTTTGTTTCCTTATGCGATTGAAGCTTTAATCTTATGTAACTTTCTTGTTGAACATTAGCTTAATCGACTTACAAAGTATGAAACAACCAAACTGATCAGTTCCTTAAATCTGATAATTCTTTAATCTGATCAGTTCCTTTAATCTGATAAAGCCTTCTCATATCAGTTCCTTGACTGATCTTCTGATCAGTTGAGATACCTAACTCAACTGATTCATCTTAACCTGGTTAGTCTCTTAACCAGTCCACCAAACATTTCTGGTGCTTTTTCTCCAAGATCCAGAAGCCCTAACTCATTGCATAATTCTCTGAATCTGATCTCAGCTAGTGGCTTGGTTAAAATATCAGCTTTCTGTTTATTAGTATGGATCTTTTCCATTCTGATATTCTTCTTTTCAACATGATCTCTTATAAAATGGTGTCTGACATCCACATGCTTGCATCTTGTATGTAGAACAGGATTAAAGTGATTGCAATAACACTATTATTCTTGTCACATAATATAGGTAACGTTCTTAGCTACAATGTTATAATCCCTCTGCTGCTGGCGACTAAGCGAGTAGTGGGAGCAACGACTTCCTATGACCCATATATTCGCGCTTCAAGTAGTAGATGTCACAACTGATGTCTGCTTCTTTGAAAACCACGAGATTTTTTTTTTACTACCTAAAAACTTACATGTACCGAGGTTGACTTCATGTCAATTTACGCAACCTCCATGTCGAGAATCGAATACCCACTAAGATCTAGATTATCATCGATGGGTAAAATAAACCAAGGTTTCATTGTCCCTTCAGATACTTAAGAATCCTCTTAGCCGCTTCGGTGGCTTTGCATTGGAATTGCTCGAAACCGCACATACACCCAATCGCAAAAGTGATATCCGGGTCCCATTGGCGGTCGGTATAGTAAAGATCCAATGAGAGCCCTATATTCTTTTCGATTAGTTTTCGACCATCCTCATCCGGATCCATCTTGAATCCGGTCATCATAGGAATTTCGCTTCCTTACGGTTTTGAACTCCAAACTTAGCCAATAAACTCTAGTGTACTTCTTTGGCGAGATGAATATCCCTTCGTACTTTTTGCTTAACTTGTAAACCCGTAAAGTAACTAATCGACCCATCATGGATATCTCGAACTTCCCTTGCATCGACTGTTTGAATTTTTTCACATAAACTCTTGTTGGGAGATCCAAGATGATGTCGCCCACACAAATCGAACCATCGTAATATCTTCTCCATCTCCTATTCTAAATAAGGTTCTATCCACTATTCCTTTAGTGAAACCACTGTTTATCAAGAACTGAGAGAGTGTATCATACCAAGCTCGAGGAGCTTGTTTCAGGCCATAAAGAGCTTTTCTTAAACGGTACACCTGGTCACCTTTTTCAAAGCTTGGAGGTTGTTCAACATAAACTTCCTCAGCTAGTACCCCATTTAAGAATGCACTCTTTACATCCATCTGATACACAATAAATCCTCTGTGGGCAGCATATGCCAAAAATAGCCGAATGACTTCCAGGCGAGCGACTGGTGCAAAGGTCTCATCATAATCAATTCCTTCTGATTGTGAATACCCCTTAGCAACAAGTTTTGCTTTATTTATGGTTATGACATTGTTCTCATCTCTCTTGTTCTTGAATACCCACTTTGTGTCAATCACATCTTGAAGGGTTGGTCTGTCGACCAGTTTCCAAACCTGATTCCTTTCAAACTGTTCCAGTTCTTCTTGCATGGCTAGAATCCAGTTTGCATCTTGTAGAGCTTCCTCTACTTCAGTTGGTTCCTTCAAAGACAAATAACAACAATACATGGCACTTTCATCAATCTGATGTCTAATTTTGACTCTATCAGATGGGTCTCCGATAATCAGATCAGTTGGATGACTGGTTACCCAGGTCCTTCTTTTATGATTTGCATTTGTTTGGAGAACATCATCCTCTTCTGATAGTAGTTCATTACTAGTGATTGGGAGTGGTGCAGAATTATGATCCACTTGACATGAACAAGTCTCAGCTGATGTTTGACTCATCATGTGATGATGTCTGTCCGTAGGAACTTCAGATGTTCCTCCTGAACCAGATGGTTCAGTTGATATTATCTCGGTATGCGGCTTCTTTATTTATCGACGGTTATACGCACCTTAAGGTCCGATTGACTGGTGAATCGCCAGGATCTGGAATATACACATTACGTGTTCGATCCTTTTTCCTTGATACTTAGCTGATCCATTTTTTGTGCATCAGGTACCGGTTGATCTGGTACTTCTTGTTCTGAGGCAGATTTCTCTTGTTCAGAAGATGTTTCATCAAAGACCACATGAGGTGTTTCTTCCACAACTAGGGTTCGCCTGTTGTAAACCCTGAAAGCCTTGCTGGATGAGGAATATCCTAAGAATATACCCTCATCTGACTTGGCCTAAAAAGTCTTCAACTGACTCTTCCCATTGTTGTGTATAAAACACTTGCACCCAAAAACATGGAAGTAAGAAACACGAGGTTTTCGCCATTCCACGTTCATAGGGTGTTTTGTAGTGAGCCTTAGTTAGAGTATTTGTTCTGAGTGTGGCATGCAAGATTGATGGCTTACGCTTTTAAACGACTTGGTGTTGCATGTTCATTTAACATAGTCATGGCGACTTCTTTGAGTGTTCTGTTTCTCCGTTCTGCTACACCATTCTGTTGTGGCGTTCTTGCAGCTGATGTCTCATGCTTTATACCAAACTTAGTGCAAAACTCAGTAATAAAAGAGTTCAGAAATTATGTACCTTTATCTGATCTGATTTTCACTATACTGACACCCTTTTTCGTTTTGTAGTTTCTTGAGCAATTCAGTATCTTTTTGTTGTTGTCTCATTCTTCTTATACAAGAATACAACCCGTAAACTTGGAATAATCATCCACGATTACGAGTATATTTTCGTCACGAGATCGACCGGTGTAATCTGGTCCAAATAAGTCCATATGGAGCGATTCTTGATAATATCTCTTTGATCTTTGGTCGAGGATTCCCTTGAATGAGGCTTTAACTTTTTTTTCCTTCCGACATGCGACACATGTCTGATCCTTAGAGAATACCTCATTCAGAAGTCCCTCAACCAAAGACATCTTTGCTATCTTGTTAAGAGTTTTAATGTTCAGATGGCTCATTCTTTTGTGCCAGAGTCAACTGCTACTTTTGGAACTCTTAACAATTAGCCATGCATTTCTTGGACAACTGTTCCAATCTGCTGTATAAATCATACCTTTCCTTGAACCAGTTAACAAGATCTGTTGAGTAGCTCGATTCTTGATAGTACACTGATCAGTCGAGAACTCAACACTGAATCCGTTGTCGCGGAATTGTGAAACTGATAACAGGTTATGCATTAAACCTTTGACATACGAGACTCCAGTAACCTGTACATCATCATTCTCTAAGGTTCCGAATCCTCTGGTAAAACCAAAGTTATCATCACCAAAGAGTACACGTGGGCCTTCTTGTTCTGTATAAGAGCTAAGGAGATGTTTGCTTCCAGTTATATGCCTTGAGCATCCACTATCGATGTACCAGATAGTTGCTTGTACACCTCCTTTGTTGGCCAAACCCACGCGAACCTGCAATCAAATTAGGCATTAGGTACCCCTTTTGGATTGGGTCCTGAGGGGTTAGAGTTGGTTTTAGGGATCCATACAAACAGGGCACTTCTATTGTAATCAGATAGATCAGAAGGCCTGATTTGTCTCCCATAAACATCTACATAATCATACATCTCTTCATATACATAATCAAGAACCGATGATATTCAAAGCCAGTGGTCCGTATAACCACTGCTCTGATACCACTTGTAGGTCCCGAACGGGTTTCTGAGGGCAGAAGTCTAGAGGGGATGGGTGAATAGACTTCTGAAAACTTTTTCGTGCAGATCAGGTGTGATTGCAGTTTGCCTGATCAGAGTGCAAGTGAATCAGTTTGGACTGATATCCAACTTACTGATCACCTCAAGGCAGATCAGTTAGGTATCTATCAATTTAAGTGATTGTGCGAAAGCTAGTTTATACCCGTGTGAAAAAATAGTTTATAACATATCAGATTCCTAAGCTGTTTTCAATCAGATGACTATGGAGTCAATCTGACCAGATCAGTAGCTTGGTGCTAGCTGATTCTAACTCAGAATATGTTTGCAGATTTAATCAAGTTGTGTGCAATAGTGTGAAGCAGTTAATTAGACAGGTAAATGCACACAAGATTTATAGTGGTTCGGACAACCAGTCCTACGTCCACTCTTCCCTATCACAAGGGGCACCAACTTAACCGACTTAACCAACTGGACTTAGATTATTGTGTTAGTCCAACACTTTACACCAACAAATATTTATGGAGCTCTCACTCAACCGATCCCAGAAATCAGAACTAGAAACCCTAGTCTGAAATCTTGCTAAACAAACTTAACCTAACTTTGGGTTTTGGGTAAGATTTGTTGTTTGTTCCAACTTTGAAATCTTTACTAGTATTTAAGTAGCCTAACAGCTAGAGGATAAGATTTATGTGCTAAGAACTATGGGATGAACAATTAGAAAAATAATCTTCAAGGTTGTGTTCTTCGTACGGAAATTTGGTTATAGTATGAGCTTCTTGATAATTTCCGTGTCTTCACTCTGAAGAGTAATCCCATATTTATAGACCTCGAAATCAAAGAGCTGTTGGAGAGCAATTTGAATTTCCGGCTATATTTGGTAGATAAGTAGGATTTGATGTGATGTGCTTCTAGGTACGGCATGGCCGAAAGCGTGTATGTCATTTTTTATAGCCGTTTGGCCAAGCAGCACCAAATCCCGTATTGTCGGCTCCGTTCATACGTGTCTTGTTCTTATTGGTTAACAAAAGCACTTTGTAGTGTTTGTTCTACCAACTAAAGTTGACATTCTTCTTGTTCAGATCAACAACGTATGACTTGGTGAAACATCAGTTACAACCTGGTGTGAGCTGACCTGATCAGTTACAACTGATTAGTCTACCTGATAGAGTCTTCTGGTGCCAGTTGTCTTAGCTCAACTAGCAGACTTGGCTGATGTAGGTCTTCTGGTCTGATCTTTTTGGTAGTCATCTGATCTTCAGGTCTTCTGAATTTGTGTTTCATGACTTCACCTGATTATCTGACTTTATAAGATCGTATGATCTTCTGTCCTTCCCTTGCCTCCTGGCCTGTCGGACTTCAGCTGATCTTTTGTTCTTCTGATCTTTAGATCTGACCTATACATATTGAGTTCCCCCTCAATATGTGACCTATCTTATACATCAGTTGTTCTATACAATAATTATCAACTGGTCATCTTATAACTGGTAATAAAAACATCAGTCAGGTAACAGGTCTGACTGGTCCTATTACATGTGTTTTAGAACTTTCATCAAAACTCTAAATTTCCCAACATGGTCAAATGTCATGAATTAAAAACAAGGTTCATAGCATGAACCAGATCTATACAATTTTTTGTGAAATATAAATGGGCCCCGAGTCCGAGTTATTATGGATACAATAAAGATAATTGATTATTTTAGAGAACTATTGTAATTGATTATCTTTTAAAAAATATATTTATAATATTTTTTATAGTCATATATGTATATATGTGGAGTTATTTAATCCATGTTACATCATGTACCAATTTAGAATGCTGTTACTACGTGTATAATAATGAATGAGATTGAAAGGAACCGAACATCGCATGTGTCATTTCCTCTTTTAACAAACACATTACAAAATTAATCAAATAACTTAAATAACAATTTTAGGATGGCCCAAAAGAGCAATTAATGTCCCAACATGTACAAATTTTCAAGAAATGACTTGTGACCATCAATATGACCACCATATATGTACTCCATTTTCCATGCGACACAAATATTTTGGGCCACAACATGCATTTGTCCACGAATTTAATTTGATAATTAACCCTCCACCCTCTCACACCCACGTAGATACCACTTAGGAGGGATGAGTAAGTAAAACTGTTTGAGGAGATTTACATATAGGTATATTTTAATATTGTAATTTTTTAATAGATACTCCCTATGTCCCGTGATTACTTGAACACTTGTCTTATTTATACGTTTTAACATTATTTAAACATTCCTAAAATAAAAACAAACATAATATTAATACACTCACATAACACCCTTATTTTATTCCACTAAAACTCACTAAAACCCACTTTACTTGGTTTGCATGCTATTTTCAGTATTCAAGTCCTCATGAGACGGAGGGAGTACAAAATAATTGTATATACATAGATATATTTACATTTTCATGCGGAACATTGACTATATACGCAATCATATTTGTACCTATTAATAATTTTTATAAAAAAAAATTGTACCTATTAATAATTTTTACAAACAATTTAAGAAAAAATGTTCTTTTTTTTTTAAAGATAAAATATATAATCACAAGCACAAGAGGTGCTAAAAAACCCAAAGTGTACATGTCCATTCGGACCAAAACACTAACAATTACAACTTGGATGGAATGCATTCTACAGATTGACATTCCCAACTAAATAACGGAGAAACAAAGGATAACGGATAGTGGACACGAATCCACTTTCACGAACAATATTTTATACCATCAATAAGAGTGGCCGAGCCACATGTATTGTGGGAGGGGCCATGGCCCCCTCAACATTTTCAAAATTTCCTTCTATTATATATAAAAGATGCATGTTTGCAAATGACAAATTACTAGTTATTGTTTTTATTTATAATTAGTTTCAATTATTAGTTTGTTTGTTATTTTAATTATTTGAGTGTCATGCTATAATTTTTTTTCATGTTGTCCTTTTATTTATTTTTTGCAAATATATAATAGAAATTGAATTGTTAAAGGAAGAAAATATAAATTCACGTGAATATGATTTTAGATGTACGTAGGAGAAACATTTTGAGATTCAATACATGAATGTATTAATGATGCATATTTTGATGATCTTATTACTAATTTTGATACTAGACAAAAATTTGTATGAAACGATCTCGTATATGAGATGAGGTACAAATTAGTATAAATAAATACACACCTCTCCAAAATATTAAAGTGTCGTGCTCAAATTATATTTTATCTCATCGTGCGACTATCTCACGCAAATGTGTCTTGATACTATATAATATTAGTTGAGACAATAAATTTTATAATAGCTTTATAAAATTAGTTACTACTTAATTTTTGACTCCCCTCTCGATTCAATCCTGGCTCCGCCCCTGATCAATGAGCTCATCCAAAGTATACGAGCTATCTTTAAAAATAAGTGCATTACGAACTTTCCAAATCTTCCATATTGTAGCCTGTCATATTAGCCCGACAACCTTCCTCTTGACTTTGCCCTTTTCGAAATCCACAAACTCTAAAAAGTGGTCACGAGCAAACGATGAGTACATCATTGGTTTGTCAAGTCAGAACGATATAGCTTGCCAAACAAGTAAAGCCACCGGGCAGGAAAACAACACATGATTGAAAATTTGTTCTTATAATTATGAGTGAGTCTCATGTGCATACAGGTGCACCGTGCGCTTATAGATATTTTAAAATCATGCAACTTATTATATTGAAATATGCAACTTGTTTACGCTGAATCGTGCAACTATTTTTCTATATTATAGTTGCATAGTTCAGTATAAATAAGTTGCATATTTTAATATAACAAGTTGCATGATTCTAAAATGCATTATGAGTGCACAGTGCATCTCGATGCATGCAAGACTTAGCTATAATTATTTCTCAGTACAGTTTAAATATCATGTGTAATTTGTTTTGATTCGTGGCCTTAAGTAATTAGACTTTATATACTTTATAGAAACAATCAAATTCCAAGTGATTATGACCCTCTTTTAACCAATTTAGGAGATTCAACCCATGCATAATGATAGCTTGTTTAGGTGAAAAGTGCTCGTTTCAACAACTTTTATATATGGGGACAAATTAAAATTAATGTGCTTGCTTAATTTGCAATTTATGTGATATTATATAATGATAATTAATGGATATTAGGGTGAAGGGTCCCCCTCATAGATAAGGACTTGTGCATTCGGAAATGATAATTACGAACGTTTCATGGGCATAATTAGTACTAGTAGAAAGGTATTATTGGTTTTATTTTCAGGATGGAGCTGATTTTGGGATTCAAATATGGTGTTGTACAGCACCCTCCTGTGCACACATACACAATTAGATCACACACGCGCACACACACACCCGTGCGAGTGTGTGATCCAAGGGTGGGGAGGGTGCACAACACCTTCCTGTACAACACAGAATCTCATCCCCTGATTTTGCTATTGATCGGTGTAAGTCTCATATACACCAATTTAAGTGTATTTTTTTAAAATTGTAATTTATTTTTTTGAAACATTTAACATATTAATTACACTGAATAAATTAAGTGTTTTAATTTAAACAAATTAAATGTTTCAACAAAATAAATTGTATTTTTCAAATATGCACTTTAGTTGCACAGTGCACCTGGTACCAGAGCTGTTCACGGTACGGACCAAAACAGTTATTTAAAATTATTCGTGTCAGTACCAAAGTTCAGTTATTTTAAAATTGGAGTGTCCATGTCCATACCAAAACTTCGGTTTGGAACGGTACGGATTTTTAATTTTTCGGTACGGTACAGATTTTTAATTTTTCAGTACGATTCGAAACGGATTTTCGGTTATAACGGAATCGAATCGGAACGGATCGGATCGGACCAAAGAAACGGTATTTTTTAACCCTTTTCTCATTTTTTTCTATCACCTCTCATTTTTCTTTTTAATCACAATTTTCTTAAGAATATTGGTGCAATCTACACAAAATGCATATGAATTCAATACATCTTCAACCATATTCATGCATCTACCTTTCCAACTCAAACATATAACATAATAGGATAATAGTTAATTAAAAATAAAAAAATAACTCAAGACACCATCAATGATGTATTTAAAACATGGCTAATAAAATACACATTAAAAAATTTATTGTGAATTTTCGTCGATTCAAATTGACGAGAGGTACAGACTACAGAGCGACGAGTTGGTGCGAAAGAGTAAGGATGCATAATTGCAAATTGAGAATTTTATAGGATTCTCGATAATTATAAATCACGAATAAGGAAGTAAATATTCTAATATCTTGTCAAAATATTCATATGATATATTCAATATTAAATTACATGGATATCAATAATCTATAATACAATTGAATACAAAATAAATTAATAATTAAATTTATTACATATTTAAATCGATTATTTGGTTCAGTTCGGTCTGGTACGGTTCGGTGCGGTTTCATTCGGTTTTTCGGTACGGTTAATTCACTAATATCCATGTCCATATCCAAAAAAAAAAATCGGTTCAGTTCGGTATGGAAAAAGTCAAAAAGTCAACGATTATTTTCGGTTCAGTTATTTTTCGATTTGGATTTCGGTTCGGATTTGGTAATCTCCAAACTCCGTGAACAGCCCTACCTGGTACACTTGCATATAAAACCCGTGTAGCAAATTAGCAACACAATTAGTTTTTTTTTTTTTTAATTACTGTGTCTATATATATAATGTCGCGAAAAATAATTCTACTTTTACAACCAACTATTTATAGCCCAAATTTTACATACCCTCGAGACATATGATCAACTGATGGATTAATTAGATAATGTACCACTTAATTTGAGATGTCTTTTTCTTCTTCAACCTCAATAAAATTTAAGAGTAACCTTGTTTATATATGAACTCTATTACTACTGTGAGTAATAATTATCAATATTATGCATAAAATATTTCACTGTTTAAAAATATTTTTTAAACAGTGAGAGTTTTTATGCATAACAGTAATAATATTTATGCATGATACTAAAAAAATCGGGTTCACACAAATTTTAGTCAAAATAAAATTAATTTGGACCACATGAGCAGCATCGATCATTTGTCATATATCGTGTACGTTTGGATTGTTCTTGAAATTAGAAGAAGCAATAAATGATAATAAATTATGATATGGCATTAGTCATCCTCAATTAAATCCTAGTAGGCCTATAATTCTTGTAAAGGCCGCAAACTGGCAAAGAGGGTATCGTATTTCTGATCTTACATTAATTTGTCTATGAATACATAAAATAAATATTATTAAAAGCTGGAATATAATTTCTATAAACTACCCCTCCCCATTAAAGATGCATTAATGACACACCTGGCCCCCATTGGCATAAATATTGCATAGTGGGGGGTTAAGTATGAATTTAAAATAATAATTACAAATAATACAAATACAACTCACCCTTTCTCTCTCCATCTAAATGGTGGGTCCTCTATCGTTCAATTCTCGTGTTCTATTCCCATACTAAAAAAAAATAAAAAAATCTCGTGTTCTATTACATTAAAAACTTTTATAAATTAATATTATTGAAATCGGAGAAATTTATTATCTTAGAGTATTAATTTATTTATAAATTAATAATTTATTAATTTAAAGAGACTTTTTTTTTCGTACAATAAATGTTAATCAAGAAGCGATATATTATTTTCGACATTGTAAAACTCGCTCGAGGGGTGAAAGATCATGAAATTTAAATAATCTCAACATTTAAGACATTATTCAAGAACTATAATATTGATAGATGATCTTAGTAACCGCAACGAAATGAATGTTAATAGCATATATTTGATTAAGTTCAGAACATAGAAGAAATTAAACAACCACCATCTAGAATAATTTGAAGGATAACAACGAAGATGATACAATACCTTGTAAATCAATTACGAGGAAGTAAACATTTGCATATAGACCGCTTCACAACTTTTTGGTACAATTTGAGAACACAACACACAAAATATTATTGGATGGAATAAGAAAAATTAGATATGAGCTCCAAGTAATTTGAGTTTTAACAAACAACAATCAACAATAGATTCTTATTTTACTAAATTTCTCTAATTATTTTTGTAATTTAAAGAAATTATTAATTTATGATATTGATGAGACCATTAACGAGTTTTTTGAAAAAATATTATCTTATTATTTATCAAAGATGGTGAATTTTTTAACTGGCGCAAGTCGGGACCAAAAAAATACTACCTCCGTCCTACAGAAATTTGCACACTCACTTTATTCTCGTGTTTTAGGAAGCGAATTGTTTATTAGTATTTGAAATAATAAAGTGACTTAATTTTAAGGTGGAGTATGATAGTTTACCCCTTCTCTATCATACGTATTCTTCAAAATTACTTTATCATTTAAAATATTAATAAAAAATCATCGTTAAAATACAAACCAAACAATAAACGTGTAAATTTCTCAGGAACAAAGTGAATATTATTTTAGAGAGTTTATTAATTCATAGAGGCTTTACTGTATTTATATTTCATTATCTCCATTTGATGGGATTATGTTGAAATAAAAGAGTTTTGTATTGTCTCACATTGATTTGTATAAAAAGTGAGAGGACTTCCTAATACTATTTAAAACCTTAATATTATCCCATATCTTTTTGTATTAAAAGTGAGGGGGGCATTCATAAGAAATAGAAAAGATAGTAAAATGTTATTTCATTTTATATATACTGAAGAAGAAATAATATAATAGAATGAAATCGAGTGTGCTTAGCCATGTAGGTTAATTTTTAAATCCTACTAGGGTGTGAATAATAATAAATAGTGTTTTTATTAGAGAATTTTGAGGTATCGATAGTGGCATTTAAGATTAGATACAAATTAAAAATAATGTAGGAGATATGATATCATTATACGCACATGATCAGTTATTTGAGTGGATTCAAGCCATTTAGATTAACACATGGTGGTCCGACCACTTGTGTAAGGCTCAATTTGTACAGTTATCTCACTGTCATTGTCGAATACATATGACATATGTATGATAAACAATCTAGGAAATTGTTGGCCCCTCCCCTCCTATTTTTAGAGTCAAATTGTGGACCTCTCTGTAGATGCCAATTACCAATACTACTAGTTAGGAGTTGTTAGCAAAATATTGTAATATAAGAATATAGGCAACTTTATTTGATGGATATATATATTATATATCTATCGCAATGATGCGTAGGTGTGGTTTGGTTTCATAAATCTAAATCACTTTTAGTTTATATGGGTTTAGCAAATTTATAAATCTTCACATTTTGTGATTTATGTCTTTCATTTTGCATTCAAATCGGTAATTAATTGATGAAAGTTCTTTTTTTTTTATAGCAAAAGCTCTTACAATGTAGAGGGATTTAAATCAAAAAGATCCCGTATCTTTGCACTTTTATTGAAATGTCTCGTATATATCACATGTTTCAATTTAGTCCCGTATGTTTTCAATTTGTGCCGATTTAGTCCCAAATCACCGGAGACCAGTCTAACTACCCCAAAACGACGTCGTTTTTGGGGCGTGTGATACACGCGCCTCTAATTTTAATCGAGAAACACTGTATCACGCTCCGATTTAGTCCCATATTAGGGGCGCGTGTATCACACGCGCTAAAAACGATGTCGTTTTTGTTGGTTTTACCGGTCTCCGGCGATTTGGGACTAAATCGGCACAAATTAAAAACATACGGGACTAAATTGAAATAAGTGATATATACGGGACCTTTTCAATAAAGGTGGAAAGATACGAGACCTTTTTGATTTAAATCCCCAATGTAGATGATGAAATCATAGAGCCAATATTAAAAACAACCAACACGATTATCCTATCTCAATCAAGACGTAGTAACGCTCACAACATCATTAACAACAATGATATCAGATATGAATCAACTTTTCACACAACAATGAAGCCTACCCTCGAACGTCCAAGCTGGGGCAGAGTCAGAATATATGGTCGAGGAGGTCCATTTATAAATAAAATAAATGTCACTTTACTAATAAGTCATGTTAGAAAAAAGGAAATTTTATGTGAACCAGAAGTCATGGTAAACATTATTATTGTTATGTTTATGTATAATCATTGTTTAAAAAATAAAATATCTTCTAAACAGTGATAGTGCATAAATATAACAATGATAGTGCCTATACATAACAAAGATATTTAAAAAAAAATAGAGTTCATCATGAACTTGGGCTCATATAAATTTTTATCATTAAAAATGTAGAATTTAACAAATTATTTCACTTTACTTATATAAATAAAATTAATTAGAGTTTGAATCACAATTGGTCCCATAAGTTTGGCCTCAAATAGATTTAGTCCCATAAGTTTTTTTGTCGTCGATTTAGTCCCAATAACTTTGACAATGTCCAATTTTAGTCTCAATTTCGGTCGATAAACTCAAAATGACCTCGTTTTACCGTTTTAATTTGGGCATTTCCGGCGGATGCTGTAACTGGATTGCCACGTGTATTTTTATTTTTTAACAGCTGGAATTTAAGGCATATAATTAAAAATTAAAAAAACTTAAAATTAAAACAGAATTGACGACAATAATTAGTCAAACACACTTAAAAATACATGTGACAGTACACGTGACAGACCAGTCACAACATCCGTCGAAAAGCCCCAAATTGAAACGGCAAAACGACGTCGTTTTTTAGTTTTCCGATCGATTTGGGACTAAAATTGGACATCGTCAAAGTTATTGGGACTGGATCGACGATAAAAAAACTTATGGGACTAAATCTATTTGAGGCCAAACTTATGGGACCAATTGTGATTCAAACTCTAATTAATTAGATAAAATGTATTAGCATTAATAATGTAAATAATGATTAATTATCAATAAAGAGTGAAAAAATAATCCTAACATATATATGATTAAATAAATATTCATTTAAAATAATAACATGTAATGATTAACATAAAATGATAGCTAAAAATAAGTGCATAAAAAAATAATAAAAGATAAAAGAAGTTTGAATATATGTTTGGCTTGTGTCATGGGCTGCGTGATTTTGCAAGGGATCAATGTGTAGTGTACATGGGGTAGTTTGAGAGGCAGTGGTTGGGGGAGGCCATGGCCCCCCTAAGCCATAAGATGGGTCTGCCCATGCGTCCAAGAATACATCAAACCAGCGAAAAAACCAACCACCACAGAGAATCAATAACTCATTTATAAATAACCTCATTTATGAAGTAGGATTAGCGGCACTTTGAAGAACATAGGACCACGATCAAGAGAATCAAACTCGTTCGAAATCTGGTATTGTTAAGCCTAAATACTTTGTGGATATAACTTCTACTGCCTTGTTGTCTTCTCTATCTGTTTCTCAGGAACGAAAAGGCTTCAAATCAGCTATAAAGGTGCCTCACTGGCTCACCGCAATGCGCGAAGAGATGGATGCCTTGCACCTGAACAACACTTGGGAGCGACGAGAACGTTGTCGGCTCAAAATGGGTTTCTCGGACCAAATTCAAATCTGATGGCACAATCGAAAGATACAAAGCTCGCCTAGTTGCCCAAGATTCGCATAAATCCCAGGATTGGATTTTTCCCACACTTTTAGCCCAGTTGTTCGTGTTGTTATAGTTCGGGTCATTCTAGCAGTTGTTGTCCAACGTCATTGGCCACTACACCAACTTGACATTAAAAATGCATTTCTTAACGGCGTTCTCGACAAGTCCATTCTTATGGCACAGACTCCAGGCTTCATCGATCCTCGGTTCCCTACGTCTGCAAACTCAAAAAGGCTCTCTATGGCCTCCACCAAGTCCCCTGTGCCTGTTTTGATCGTTTCAGCACTTTTCTTACTAGTTTAGGTTTTATTCGAAGCAGGGCAGACACTATTTTTCTTTCATAAAACTGAGTACGCGATCTTTTTGTTATTATACGTAGATGATATCATTGTTATAGGTAGTAATAAATTTGTTTTGTAGGATTTCATTGCTCGTGTGAATAAAGAATTTGTTGTCAAAGATCAAGGCTCCCTAATTTACTTCCTTGGCCTTGAAATTTCTCACACTGATAATGGCCTATTCTTGGATCAGGCGAAATACGCCCATGATATCCTCACTCGAGCCTCATTACTTGACTCGAAACCAGTTTCCACGCCTTTGGCAAGGGAAGTCTCTTGTTCGTGCTGGTGAACCATTCAAAAATCTTACTTTAGTACCTCACGATCACAAGTCCAGACCTTTTCCTATGCTGTAAATCATGTTAGTCAGTTTCTGCAGTCTCCCAGTGACGATCATTTCTCAGCTGTTAAGCTCATATTGCACTATGTCAGGCACCATTCATTTTGGCCTTATATTCCCCCATTCATTAGATTACTCTATCTTTGGATATTTTGATGTTGATTGGGCCCATTGTGTAGACACACGTCATTCCACTTATGGCTACTCCATCTATTTAAGGGATAACTTGGTCTCCTGGAGTGCCAAAAAACAACCTACAGTAGCTCGATCTAGCTGTGAGTCCGAGTATTATGCACTGATCAATACTACTCAAGAGATGATTTGGTTAACTCACTTACTTCGTGAGCTCCATGCACTGCCCCCATCACGATCGTTACTACTATGTGATAATAAGATTGCTCTGTTTCTGAGTCAAAACCCCATTGCTCACAAATGTACCAAACATATTGATATTGACTGCCATTTCATCAGAGAGCTAGTCTCAAATAAGAAGTTGGATACGAAGTATGTGCATTCCAATCTTCAGGTCGCTAATTTTTTTTACAAAGAGTCTCGCTCGCCCATTGTTCGAGTTTCTCTGTTCCAAACTTCGTGTTGACGAAAATCTCACACTTCAATTGTTGGGGGGGGGGGGGGGTAATAGGGGATATTCCAAGGATATCCATTAATTAGATAAGAGCATGGGTGCAAAAATCGCTCTAGGCGCCGCCTAGGCGGCCAAGACGGATCCAAGGTAATTAAGGTTTTTTTTTATTAAAACAAGGACACTCAATAAACTCAAAAGAGGAACAGAAAAGGAAAAACGCGTCGCGGCTTGAGAGAAAGAAAAGAGAAATTTCCCAAACCCTAAAATCACACCCTCACCGCTGCACATCCCGCCGCCCACCCCCATTGCCGCACCATCTCCATCTCGGCAAGCGTATCAACACGTCCTTACACTACCTCCTCAAGACTACGTTTGCATTTCACCTTGCGCCCGCTTTCGCCCCGCCCGCCCACTATCTTTGGAGAAAGAGGTAATATACATATGAAATATTTGGTTTCTAAGGATGGAATGGAGTGGATTTGCTGATTTGGGGGTTGGGGGATTACTGGTTCTGTTCAAGATCTATTTTTGAGTTTTTGACCGACAAAGTTGTGAAATATCTACATTCTATTCAATATTTATTTAATTAAAATTTTATTAATTTATATCAGTATTTAAAAAAACAACAACCACCGCCTAGGCGGCGACTAGGAGGCTGTAATCCGCCCGACTAGCAATTTCTGACTTCTGCACCCTTGGATAAGAGCAATTCAATTTGATGTAAATCTACGGGTATGTTTGTTTCGGGACTCATCCGGATGAACTTAGGACTTTGCAATCCAAGTCACATACTGGTTGGGGATTTCCACATCCAGTTTTCAAATTCACTCCTATAAAATATACCTATACACATATTTTCACAAAATTCAATACAATCATATCATCACTTTTCTTTTACTCGCTTATTCTCTCTCTTACTATTCTCTCACTCAATAAAATATAATAATACCACATTAATCATTATTTTATATTGATTTGACATAAAATAAAAAATATCACCTTACCAAAATCTCAAAACAAACACATACTTTTACTATTAATCAGGATTTTTAAATTCATAGGATTTCGAAGTCATGACTTCCACCGCATACCTAAATCCCGAAACAAACATACACGTAAAGATTTGTTGTGATTTTTTCTCCTGTATTTACGTTAGATAGTTGTCGTAGGTTAGGGTTTTTCGAAGTCATAACTTCCACCGCATACCTAAATCCCGAAACAAACATACACGTATAGATTTGTTGTGATTTTTTCTCCTGTATTTACGTTAGATAGTTGTCGTAGGTTAGGGTTTTAACACTATAGGTTATGTATTTAACACTATAGGTTATGTAGTACCGAAAATGACTAATAAATAATTAAACGAAATAAACGAAACGAAAATCGAGTCTCGTGCGAGCACGATTTCCTTAAAACAATTATACCCTTCACTCTCGGTGCTAGTGAATCGTAGGACACTTGTCTCCCATGATAAAATGATTATAAAGCAACAATAATAACACTTTATCTTGCTCACGTCGAACTGAAAAATGCTCAATATTATCACCGGAATAAGAACGAATTCAGAGTGCAAAAGCGAAAGTAACAGAAGTAGCAAATGTTGGAAACAGTATCTATGTTTCTCTCAATAACGTGGGAATTGCTTTGTGTTTCAAGTTTGTGTCTCTCGTATTTCTGGTGTCTTTTCCAACAACACAAAGGTGCTACTTATAACCACCACATAAACGGACTCAGACAAAAATTTGCTTGTCCGTCCACCACCGAATCGGTGTGACATTCGTGTACGCAGGTCGCGCTCGCACACAAGTTCGGGTTTTGAAGGCCAAATTCGATCAAGATTTTCACCCCCCCCTGCTCACCCGCGTAGAAGTGGAGGAGAGTGAACCCATAATATTTTACAAGAAACAAGTGGGTGGCACTTTATATACCCACTTCTTCTTTTCTCATTTTCCAATGTGGGATAGAAACCTTTTGCTTTTTCCTTTCCCACTTTCCCATTTGTTGGTTACACCATTTATTGAGAATATAATTTCTCATTCACCCCAAAATTGCTCCATTTCCCAACAATCCCCCACATGAATGAAAATTAACACAGATACCAAAAGGTTGTTTGGTGACATAAATCATCGTTAGAAACTTGCATAGGATAGGTAGGTATGAACCTTTGAACCTTCCCTTGTGGAAGTATACTTACTTTACTAGTCAGATAGTAGACGCGATGTCTTTGAACTATCCACTGTTTTACGTAAACGATGGTATACTCCACTCAAGTTCTTCCTAAAACTTCTCAGTTCTCATGGTTATGTTCGTTTCGGCCATGAACATCCGCCTAGTTCTGCAAGAGTGTTTAGGAATATGCCTTACACTATTCCCATTGAAGCGGTCCCACTTCTCTCTTACATAGGTGATTATTTTAAGAGTGTTTCACAAACTCTTCTCAAATCATTAATAGCTTATGCTAATCCTCACAACATACATAATTGTAGCATCTCTAAGGCAATTGACTTTTCTAGGGATTTAATTTTAATAATTTATCCCCCACAAGACAGTGATTTACGAGTTAGACAATTAGGTTGTCCTTTTGAACCTAGTTCTTGGGATCTCCAGTCATATATGTAAGGTTTTCCTTCGTCTCAACTCATTTTCTATGAGGCTTTTAGTCCCATTCCTCTAGATGACGATAAAACTAACTCTCGATTTAACCCTTTGGTTAACGGATCCGCTATGTTATCCTTAGACCTTACATAGTCTATTGAGATAACCCCAGTTGAGAGTAGCTGTCTAATGGTATTATGTCTACGATGAATGTGTCTAGACTTACAATTGAACAAATTACTTTGTTCTCTTCCAATTGCAGATTGACTATCACAATGAATGCATATTGGTGGCACAGGTTTCGTCCACTTTGGAATATCTTCTAAAAAATTCCTAAGCCACTCGGCTTCTTCACCACACTTGCCAAGAGCTATAAACTCTGACTCCATGGTAGACCTTGTAATAACCATTTGCTTAGAAGATTTCCAAGATATGGCTGCACCTCCAAGAGTGAAGACATATCCACTCGTTGGCTTAGAATTCTTCATATCAGATATCCAGTTTGCATCATTGTAACCTTCAATTACAGCTGGATATTTCATATAGTGTAGTCCATATTCACGAGTATGCCTCAAGTATCTAAGTACTCTCACAATAACTTTCCAGTGAGCATCACCTGGATTACTAGTGTATCTACTTAGCTTGCTCACGGCATAGGCTATGTCTGGTCTTGTACAACTTGTTAAGTACATCAAACTACCTATTACTCTTGAGTACTCCACTTGACTCACACCTTCACCTCTATTTTTAGTTAGGTGTTGACTAGGATCTATAGGAGTTCTAACAAAACACGAATCGTTTTTATTAAACTTCTCTAAAATCTTGTCAACATAATGAGTCTGACTCAAGATAATTCCTTCTGATGTTTTATGAATCTTAATTCCAAGTATAACATCAGCAAGTCCCATATCCTTCATGTCAAATTTCGAATTCAACATGTCCTTTGTGGATTTCACCATTTTATCATTGCTACCAACGATAAGTATGTGTTGTAAGTCGTGTTATGTGGAAATATGATGTGGCGTTGTATACGACAACTTACAAACAAAATAATGACGTGTATAATATTACTGTAAATGACAAGAAATTGTTGACCCAGTTCGTCAAAACAGACTACCTCTGGGGGCGTTCCAAGCCAGGGATACTATATTGAGAGGTGAAAATGTGTCGAACACAACATACTTTGTGACGAGCACCAATTACATGTGGGATAATGAGTTGGTATATATATGTGATTACTTGAAAATTTTCTGAACCCCCTTTAAGATTTTTGAGGGTCTATTTATAGTGTTTTGACAAGCATGTGCTGGTTTGGCAAGCATGAGCTGGAGATTTCGTGTCATGCAAGAACTTATGTGGGGCAGCCACGTTTTCTACCCCGCTTCCCTGGTCGACATCTGTATTTACTTGCTTATAAAGTTTTCTACATGTCGTCCAGATAGTTTGGGCTTAGCTGGTGACTTGTCTTTTATGTTCGCAGTAACGCGTATGCTCCCAAATGGTCATCTTGTTCGCTTTAAGAAACAAGGCCGTAGGCCAAGCGTCTTGATTCATGTTATATGTTCGCCTTTAAGGGGCGAGCAAAACTTCCTTCTTCTGTTCGACTTCTACTCGACCATTTCCTTTGCTCGCCTCTTTGACCATACCAGATTTAGTGTGTTGCTTCCTTGTAATGGGGCATAGTCCCTAGCGAGCATGTAGGAGTAATTATAGTGCTAGCTAGATTGGCGAGCACGTTGGTATGATCGGGGTAACCACCAACCTGGTGAACACCTTTTCAACGAGCTAAGACATACGGTAAATTTATTGGTACACGTGTTCGTCTGATGTGTAAGTGATGAGAAGAAGTTTGACCGATCACAACAGTATGTCATCTACATAAAGACACATGATTATGTAACCATCTTCAGTGTCCTTTATGTAAACACATTTATTCGAAATCGATATTCTATCATGACATTATCGAATTTTACGTGCCACTGTTTTGGTGCTTGTTTCAAGCCATATAATGACTTCACTAATTTACAAACCTTATTTTCTTTCCCTGGAGCAGAAAATCCTTCAGGTTGTTCCATGTAAATTTCCTCAACTAAATCACCATTTAGAAAGGCAGTTTTCACATCCATTTGATGTATTTCAAGATTTCTCAAAGCAGCAACAACTACTATTAACCTATCAACGTAATTCTTATCACGAGAGAGTACGTATCAAAATAGTCAAGACCTTCTTTTTGTCTATAACCTTTAATTACAAGTATTGCCTTGTATTTATCTATGGTCCCATCAGCTTTCATTTTCCTCTTGAAAATCCACTTATAACCTAGTGGTTTACTTCCCGGATAAAGATCCACTAATTCCCAAGTATGATTTTGCAAAATGGAATCAATCTCACTTTGAATAGCCTCTTTCCACTAAGGACCTTCAGATGAGTTTACAGCTTCCTTGAAGCTTTGAGGTTCACTCTCGAGCATGTAGGTTAGAAAATCTGGACCAAACGATTTTTCCACCCTACCTCTCTTACTTCTTCTTGGTTCAACCTCAACATTTTCAACCACTTCCTCAAGTGTTGAATCTGCATGCCTCTTTGAGGTACTAGCTTCATTACTAGCCTCTTTTTTGCATGGCTTTACATTCAAAAACACGTGTTCATAAAAGAATGTCTTCAATTTCTACACAAGAAATTCCATAATTATGTTTTGTGTATGTCTTCAATTTGAGACTCATACACAAGAAACCTATATGCACTACTTTTATTATGTGCATAACCAATGAATACACAATCAACCGTAATCTAACAACATTTTGGGCCTTTTTAATATTTTCACCTTCTTAGGTGGTGGAATAGTGCGATAGTTTCATGCTTACTTGTTTTAGGAAAGACACCCTAAACACTTATTTTTTAAGTATTTGTAGGATGGTGCTTGACCATGCCATAACTCATATGGACTTTTATCAATCTTTTTAACTAAAAGGGGGCACCTAGATTATTTAAAAGGTAATTGGTTTGTCTTGACCAAAGATTACACTAGTGCATGCTTCTCCCCACATATATTTTGAGGTAACGTGGGATTGGTAAATCTAACAACATTGCATTCATCATTTCTTTTAATGTTCGATTTTTTCAAGAACACCATTTTGTTGAGGTGAATAAGGTCAAAAGAATCGATAGTTTCATGCTTAATTCTTGTGGGATTATCTTTGGAAAGTATGATATTTTTAGGGCTTGAATTTTGTATAATCGCCATAAAATATGGGTTAAATTTTATGTAGTGGGATTAATTAATATTTATGGGCTTGACTTATTAGATATTTCCATTAGAAGGTCCAATCTTAAATAAATTGTTTATCAATAACTAAAAAAGGTGATTAAAATAAAATAAATATTTTATAAATATGATTGAATGTTACATATATTTTTTGTTATGGAATGAAGATATGTATTATTGGAATACAAGATTATCTCATTAAATCCCACTTGGTTATTCATTGAATTTCAAATTTTTGAAATAATAATTTTGTGAAATGTGTTACATTGTAGTTAATTTAGTGATATAAATTCAAGAAGGATCCGCGAAGAAATTAAATTAAGGGAGGTGGGATTTTTGTGGAATAACTATGGGAAAAAAAGGAGATATATTCAAGATTTATTATTCAAGAAAAGTCTTTTCCCACATTGACCTAGATGAAAATGAACAACCCAATCAATTCCATGTCGAAAAGGTTGAGGGTGGTGCAACAAAGTTTAGGCTCGATTGGTTTGTCTTGAATAAGATATTTTACACTGAATTATGCAATGATGATCAACTTGTGTTTTGGAAGCTAATCTGAATAGGACCCTCGGGAAGGAGGATAAATTCTTGAGTAAGAACGAGTTAATCGAAATTGAACACCAAAAAGAGAAGATAAGAATTAGACCTCGATGAATTGGTTCGTTGTTTCTTAATCTTCGCCCCTTAAATAGGATGGGATTGGTAACTATCGAGCATTGACTTATCATGGGTATGAGGATGATCAAATCGTGATTGAGAGATTCAATACTTTTTATCTTGGGCAATATTATTGGTCACATGTGATTGCTAAGATTTTAAGATAAGGGAAAGAAGTCATCGGAAGAGAAGTGCATCATATTCATCGAGAATCGTAACGCATTTGTTTGATTTGCCCTCTTAGGGAGGTTCATCTCGAAAGCTTTATCATACCAAATCTTGCAAGTGGAATTAGTTTCCGATTGATCAAGGCTCGTAAGTAATATGGATAATAATGTTGAACCGCAGATTGAATCCTTGACAATGAAGGACAAAAGATATTAATTAATTTGAATGGAAAGCTATTTCTATAAATGGCTTGAATTAATTAATGGGCTAGATAATCTTAAACAAAGAGCACGGGAAATAATGCATAAACCGAGCTTAGAGAGAGCCATATTGAGGCTAAACAAATGTAAGGAAAATATGGGTTAAGATGGATAGTTTCAATATTAATTATGTAGTGGGATTAATTAATATTTATGGGCTTGAATTATATTGTGGCTCAATATTAGATATTCAAGGTCCATTAGAAGGTCCAATCTTAATTCTCCTAAAGGCCCCCTAAGTAGCCCAACATACAAATCCAATAACAAAATGGGTTTTCAAAAAAAAGGTGATTAAAATAAAATAAATATTGTTGCTTATTTTTCCTTTTTTTTTTTTTGCAAATTTATGGATAAAAAGAAAGGAGAAAGATTTTCTTGGTTTTTGAATTTTGTTATGGAATGAAGATATGTATTATTGGAATACAAGATTATCTCATTAAATTCAAGAAATCTCCCTTGGTTATTCATTAAGGAATTTGGTCGGAAGAAAATTTTTGAAATATAGTGGGCAAGAAAGATTTTCTTGAAAAGATATTATGGAAGATATGTATTTCTTGAAATACAAGAATATATCATAAATTCAAGAAGATCCAAATCTTGGAATCTTGCTTAATATTTGAAATTAATCCATAATTGAGGGGAGGAGGAGGGATTTTTGTGGAATATTTTAATTATGGGAAAAAGAATATAGGAGATATATTCAAGATTTATTGGACAACCAACTGAAAAGAACTCATAAAGAATAGTATGGATTTGAATGTGATCAATCAAGAAAAAAAAGTCTTTTCAAATCACATTGAGTTTTTTCATTATTGGTGTGGAAAAAATTCAGAGCCAAATCATCACCTTTCCCCTCAGAGCAATAAATAGGGATGATTAGATTTAAATTCCCAAGCTTAGAGAGATTTTCCCAATAGCATTGAGGCTAAACAAATGTAAGGGAAAAATTAAACAAATCCACGGTTGGTAGGTTAAAGGTTGGTGCGGTAAACATCAAAGTTTAATTTTTTCGGTAAACATTTTGTTAATTGTTCCGAGTGTGAAGTGTCCTTCGGTAAACCGGATAGTTGAGCAAGGGATGTAAGTTGGAATACTTGGGAATTCCTTTTGGTTAGTCCGTTTATAAAGCATAACACCATGAGCTTAAAAGCAAAAAAAAGAATCACTTTGCTATCGAGAAACGGTACGCAAATGGGTTTTCAAGCGGGACCCTTTTGGTTAGTAGATTCCATCATCCCGAGAGGTGCGTAGTAAACCCAGTAGATTTACGTGGTTTTTTTATATGCATGATTTGTTGTTGCAATTATTATTTGAATTAATATAGGATTACTTCATGCTAGTAATAATTAATGAATTAAATTTGTATTTAAATATTCACCCCGAATAGATCTGTGCAAATAATTCCCCAACAATTCTATGTTGTGCACAAAATTCAGCAAATGGAAACTCATACTCACCTCCTCTATCACTTCTTAACATTTTAATCTTTCGATTAAGTTTATTTTCAACTTCATTTTTGTAGAGAACGAACTTATCAAAAGCTTCGTATTTACTCTTTAGAAGATACACAAAACAATACTTTGTGCTATCATCTACAAACGTGATAAAATATTTATTTTCACCACATGTTTGCACAGTTTTTAAATCACACACATCCGTGTGAATTAAATCAAGTGGTTCATTGTTTCTTTCAATAGTTTGGAAAGATGACCGAGTCATTTTCGCTTCCACACAAATCTCACACTTATGATTTGTATCAATTTGGAGTGTTGGAATGCTATTCATATTCATTAGTTTTCTTAATGAATTAAAATTGACATGTCCCAAATGACCATGCCAAGTAATAGACGACTCAAGCAAATAAACAGAAATAGACGCATTCTTATTCATGTTTTTCTTGATAGTCATTACATTGAGCTTAAAAAGCCCTTCACACTCATAGTCCTTCCCAACAAACACTCCATTTTTTGATAAAATAACTTTATCCGACCCTATTACAATGCGAAAACCGTGATTATTCAACAAAGAACCGGACACTAAATTCTTACGAATCTCCGGCACATACAACACATTGTTTAGAGTCAATTCATTTTCGGAAGTAAATTTCAGCACAACCTTCCCTTTGCCTTTAACATCGGAGATGACTGAATTTCCCATGAAGAGCTTCTCTTCATCAACATTATCATCAAGTGAGCTAAACAACTCTTTAGATGAACAAATGTGTCGGGTAGCACCCGAATCAATCCACCATTCACGTGGATTCGAACCAACCATTTTCACTTCGGATACCATAGCCGAGAAATGTTGTTCATCCATCATGTTGGCTTCATTCTTTTTCGGCTTCTTGCATTCAGCCGACTTGTGACCGGGTTTGTTACAGTTGTAACAAGTTCCATTGAACTTTCTCTTGAACCCTCCTTCTTCGGACCCAAATGTTGATTTTTGGCATGAGAAGGATCAATTTTGTTCTTGCCTTTATCTTTGTAGTTGGTCTTCGAGCTTTGGCCTTGTTCAACAACGTTGGCTTTGGGCTCGAAACCTCCATATTTCTTCTCGGATTTCTTGTTGTCTTCTTCAATACGAAGTCTAACAACAAGCTCCTCCAAGTTCATCTCTTTTCGTTTGTGCTTCAAATAATTCTTGAAGTCTTTCCAACCGGGTGGTAACTTTTCAATGATAGCAGCCACGTGGAATGTCTCACTAATCAACATTCCTTCGGCATGGATATCATGAATAATAACCTGTAGATCCTGCACTTGACTAACAAGTGGATTAGTATCCACCATTTTAAAGTCAAGAAAATTACCCACAAGAAACTTTTTGGCTCCGGCATCTTCGGTCTTATATTTCTTGTCAAGAACCTCCCACAATTCTTTTGCTGAAGTCATTCCAATGTACACATTATACAAAACATCATCAAGGTTGTTCATCAAGTAATTCTTGCATAGGAAGTCCGAATGCTTCCATGCATCAAGAGCGTTAACGGCTTGCATGTTAGGATTATCATCTAGCTTTGGAGGGTCTTCCTTTAGGAATCTTGCAAGGTTGAGAGTCGTCAAGTAGAAGAACATCTTTTGTTGCCATCTTTTGAAGTTCAGCCCTTTGAATTTCTCCGGCTTGTCATGGTGGCTAACCGGAATAGTGAGTGCATGAGTAGGAGTTGTCAATGACATAGATGAAGATGAACCAGCTCCGACAGTAGAGTTAATCAAAGCAGAATTAGTCTCAGCCATTTCGAAAGTAGAATAATTGTTTTAAGACTGTGGGTTAGGGTTTTAACACTATAGGTTATGTATTTAACACTATAGGTTATGTAGCACCGAAAAAATGACTGATAAATAATTAAACGAAATAAACGAAATAAAAATCGAGTCTCGTGCGAGCACGATTTCCTTAAAATAATTATGCCCTTCACTCTCGGTGCTAATGAATCGTAGGACACTTGTCTCCCAGGATGAAACGATTATAAAGCAACGATAATAGCAATTTATCTTGCTCACGTCGAACTGAGAAATACTCAATATTATCACGGGAATAAGAACGAATTCAGAGTGCAAAAGCGAAAGCAGCAGAAGTAGCAAATGCTGGAAACAGTATCTGTGTTTCTCTCAATACCGTGGGAATTGCTTTGTGTTTCAAGTTTGTGTATCTCATATTTCTGGTGTCTTTTCCAACAACACAAAGGTGCTACTTAAAGCCACCACAGAAACAGACTCAGGAGCGTGTCTTAATGGCTCAAAACCAAAACCGAAACAACAACTATTTCAGGTTTGAATTTTGAGTGTAACACCTGAAACGTTTTCAGGCTTCAAAACCCTCAAACGTGCACAAATCGTTCTGTTTCAATGCATGGGAACCGTTACACGTTAAATTTAAAAAGAAACGTGCATAAAAATTGAGACAAAAATTTGCTTGTCTGTCCGCCACCGAATCGGTGCGCAGGTCGCGCTCACACACAAGTTCGGGTTTTGAAGGTCAAATCCGATCAAGATTTGCACCCCCACCCTGCGCACCAGCGTAGAAGGCGGAGGAGAGTGAACCCATAATATTTTACAAGCAACAAGTGGGTAGCTCTTTATATACCTACTTCCTCTTTTCTCATTTTCTAATGTGGGATAGAAACCTTTTGATTTTTCCTTTCCCGCTTTCCCATTTGTTGGTTACACCATTTATTGAGAATATAATTTCTCATTCACTCCAAAATTGCTCCACTTCCCAACAGTTGTATCCAAGATTCTTGTAAATCTGTTGTAAACTCTCACTTATAAATAGTGGAACTGGTATCACCATTTCTCACGGTGAAAATTAATTCTCTTATTATAATTTGATTTCATTCTTTAGAATGATGATGAGCCCTTAACAATTTCACGAACTGAACTTGATACCCTCCACTGTTTCCTTCAGTTTGGAACAAATCTCCTTGAATATAAAGTTATTTTTTCCTTTTCAGATTTTCTATATGGTAATTTGTAAGATCCAGGTTTTCCAAATTGTAATTTGTAAGAACGGATTCAATTAAAAAAATTGTTTTACCATTTTTCACGATTCTTCATATTATCATACAGATATACAATTAAGAGGGACACTGAACCTTGTAAATTAAAAACAAAATGTTGTAATATTCTTAGCATATATATAAAGTTAAAAAAAAAAGAGCTGCTTACTTGTGCAGTTATGGGTTTCAAAATATATATATATATATATATATATTTTTTTTTTATTATTTTTTTTTGAATGATCAAGTCATGATTATCAGTTAAAAAGTGAAAAAACCCACAAAATATAAAACTACAAAATGAAAATAAGAAAAAAATGGTGAACGACAATGTCTGAAAAGAACACCCTTATTTTAATAGTTAGTTATTACCAATAAAAAGGAAAAAAAGAAATAGAGGAGTGTGTGGAATAGTTAGAGCATAGCGAAGGGTGAGTTCACGTGGACTCGTGACTACAAACCCCAACTCACAATCAACCCATGACCCTCTTCAAAGCCAAGAATACCTCTTTATTTTCCATCCAAATAATTTAAATTAGTTAATTTTCTATGATGATCCAGCCAAGACCGCAAGACTCACGGTCAAGATTTTTAAACATGAAAATTGTTATACTAAAAAGATGCGATTTGTTTGCAGCCACTACTCAAAAGTAAAAATATTTATATTTTGAAAAAGTTGGGTCACACCTACTTTCAAAAAAATGTTTCTACCTTATTGTGTTGAGATTGCAAACATTCACCCCTTAGTGTCTGTTTTGAAACTCAAATAAAAAGACGAAAATACTTATTTTTTTGAAAAATTATATATAACAACTTAAAAAATATGTGCTTTTGAAGCACTTTTTAGAGTTATAAAATGGGTACTTAGTGTAACAATTTTTATCCAATCAACATGATTATTTGCCGATGTACAATAATATCAAGAGTGGGTCTCATATATATTCAGGTGCACTGTGCACTCATAGTGCATATTAGAACATGTAATTTGTTATACTGAAAGATGCAATTTGCTTATACTGAATCGTGTAACTATTTTTCCATATTAATAATTACACAGTTCAGTGTAAACAAGTTGCATCTTTCAGTATACAAAGTTTTATAATTCTAAAAAACACTATAAATGCACGGTGCACTTGAATGCATATAAGATTTAGATTTCAATTTGTATACTTATACAGTAGAATCAAGATAATAATTAGCGTAGAAACTAAGTTAGTATATTCGTATTTTATTAGGAGGCCAACTGTTTTAACATTATTAATTAATTCATGGGCTAATTATATAGAGTTTGACTAGTTTATGTCGAGAAGAGAGTCAAATATCCGGACAAATCTTAGAAGTTAGAAGAAAGTGTTCTGAGTCTTTGACACCTGGAATTCCAAGGTTTGCTGGGTGAGAATCACGAATTTGACTATGCTAAATAGTGTGTGTCTTAACAATATTATTGATTGAATCATAATAAAAAGAAAGAATAATATTATTGGTTGAATCATAAAAAATTTAATTGCATTTTAATAAAAAATGGACAAACAAAATTTTCAGGAATTGTCTATTACAATTTTAACGGCAGTTTAAAAAGAAATTGATAAGAACGAAATTAAAAAATCTATGAATACTCATAAACTGAGTCAACACTCTAAATGTACATTCAACTCGAAAGTTGTTTTAAAAGCAAAAAATAAAATAAAATGGAATATATATAATTGCATACTGATATCATATCGAAACTTTCCGAACGAATTTCAGTATATAAGAAATACTTATTGATATTGTATCGAATCGTTGGAATATTATCATTATCATTTTAAAGTTTTCAATTTACTAAAAAATAATATTTTTGTATTCTATAAAAGCAATATATAACAAAAAATTCATTTTCTCTCACCCATCTTTAATTACGATCGCCTATTAATTCAATCATCTGAGACACGGGAAAATTCATTGTACCTGTTTTATTACTAAAAAAATATTAATTCAATAACCAACTTTCAGAATTACACATTAACGGTGTGTTTTCAACTTTTAATAAATAGTTCTGAAATTACTTTTTTCAAAGCTGTTAGACTCGTTTTTTTTTTTAAGAAAAAAGTGATTCTAGGCTCTCAATTGAGTTTGAAAACACATACTAAATATATTTTAAGTGAAATTGATTATCTATCTCTACATAATTTAATTATTATGTGTTGGAATAATTTTAGTTTTGATTATTATGTCAAAACACCTTGTAATAGGACAAGTTAAGTTGTATACAAAGCTTTTGTTTCTAGACTTTATTTTATTCTTACAGGTAACAAGTTGAGGGAGAACTGATGAAAACAAGATGAGGATGATGAGTTCCAAGAAATCAGAAGATTTGATCAGAAATCAGGCGAGCTGATCAGAAATCAGGCAAGCTGATCTGATCCGTTATACACACAAAAAAAGCGGACCAATGAGAAGATGACAACACATATATGGAAGTGACATAAAGCTGCAAGCAATAGTGCAAAAGGACAAAGAAAAGCTGGAAGATTATTAGTATAGATTTGAATTTACTCTCCAACGGTAATATTCAAATCTACACTATAAATACATTGGTCTACCTTCAAAAGAAGATGATAGAGGATGCTGCCAAGTGAAAATTAAAGTCAAGTATTCAAACATCTCAATTCAAGAACACAGAGCATTAAATATCCAAATTTACCCAAGAGTGTTCTACATTATATCTAAGCATAAATGCAATATCCTAATCTTAGAGAGATTTTCCAAACCTTAGCTTAAAGGCTAAAACAATGTAAGAGAAAATCTCACCTAGTTGAAAATAACACCAAACTCAAACCCTTTCTTGAGAGAGAATTAGTGGTTAAGTGAGGTAGTTAAGAGGTGATCCCGTAAGGGAGGGTAGGCGATCCCGTGAGGGAGATAAGTCCCGAGAGGGAGAACTCATTAAACATCTGTATGATGGTGTGCCTAACACTATAAACTAAGGTTTCCTTTAGATTAAGGAAGTACCCCATGAAGAGAAGAGTGAATATAGGAGGAGTTCTCCGAACCACTATAAAAATACGTGTGTTATTATTTACTTTCATATTAATTGTCATACATACTTTAACAAATCTGCATAACATATTCGCAAAAATTTTTAAGTCACCCTCATTGAGATTTTTCGAGTTTTTACTCGGTTTTTGGGGACCAACATTATAAATGAAAGGTTTTAAGAGATTCCTTTATTAAAAGGGCAAACAAACTCTTGTATGCATCAGGTGCACCATGCAGCTCAAGTGCATTTTAAAACGTGCAATTTGTTTTTTTTAATGTTTAATTTGTTTGCATTAAAACATTCAAATTGAATTATATTAAACAAATTGCATATTTCAGTATAAACAAGTTGCATATTTAAAAAATACACTTAAATTGTACTGTAAATAGAAAAGCTACTCTATTGCAAGTGGTCCAGTAAATTTGTGTTTTAATATTTGAGGCATATTTTGCAGTTTGAGGAAAATACAGATATGATGGCCAAGGCAGGTGAACCAACTATAGACAGTACCAAATATTAGGTGTATTCTTACATGGGCAAACCCCATTCTGTTGTACATTCAATTTGTTCAGATAAATATTCACCAATTAATTCCTTTTTATTTTGTCCATAGTAGATATGTACAATGGATATTCACTCCAACTTAATTTTCTACCTTTAAGTTGAATTATTATTAGTGTGATAAGGACTTTAACCATAATGAATAATTAGGCAATACCACAACATAATCCCGCATATTACGCACGATTGAAAATAATTTTTATATTATTTATTTTAGATTAAATATTTGATTAATTTAATTATACGCATAATTTTTATTTTTTAATATTGTATTTACATATTTTAGTTCATTTCTTATTTTAAATTACTTTCTCCCATTCAAATTAGATGTCATTCTAGTTTTATACATTATTTATAAAATATATATCGTTAATTTTGACATTTTCTCTCCCCATTTTTTCATATATACTCCTAACAATTAATTTTCATGGTCATTTAAAATTTTAATTTCTTACAAATATAGTATGAATAATTTTTCCAGGCAATAATTTTTATTGTTAAAAATATTTAATTATCATAAATTAAGATTAATGTTGGCATAAGAAAAATATTTTTAATTTATCTGAAAAAACTCAGAATGACATATACAAATAATAGGAGGGAGTATAATTTATGGAGTATGTATTTAATATAATATAATACATAAATTTTGAAGATAAAATATAATATGAATAGGAGGTGATTCACAATTAGTTGATAAAGAACATAAGTTAACCTTCTAAAATAATAAAATTACTTACATTCTCATCAATTAATTAAAATCAACTATGCTAAATTTTTCCTTAGATTCTTAAGAATCTATTATCCATGAACACATGACTTTAACCTTTAAGGCTCAAATCTTTTTTTCAAGATTAATAGTACTGACAATGGCAAATGATTTTGATTTCATTACCTACAAAAAAAACGTTAATTATACAACAAAAAAATTTATGTAACTAAACTATAAATATCCATGAATGAAGAGACATATTTTCTTATATCTATTATTCATTTGAAAACTGAACTAATCTTTTGTAAACTCACAATTGAAAAGAATTGTGTCGAATTACCTGCAAAAAAGACAATTCCTTCCAATTTTATCCCAATAATTAATATGCAGAGAATAAAACTCTATATATATTTTAAAGTCGACGACAACGGGCTTCATGAAATAGAAAAGAAGAAATGAAGTGTACAATGAAAATAACTCTAATGCAATAAAATAAATGGACAGTAAAAATTAAAATTAAATAATGAATGAGATGTAAAAATTTAAAAACAAATAATAATACTATAAATAATTTCTCATAGAAATTTAGAGATTTAAAATAAAGTCACCATTTGAATAAGATATAATTCATATTTAGTAGATAAGGGACTAGTCTCTTTTTCAAGTTTTTAAATAAAACCTTAAATCTTAATTTAGTCAGGGTCGTGTCTCTCTTGAGTTCAACGAGTCGAGCGACTCAAGGCCGAAATTTTCGTGATATTTTAGGGGCCATAATTTTATTTATATATATTTATATTTAATATATACATAAAGTTACAACAATTGAATCTAGCTAGCTGTCATGTTGTCCAAGTGGTTTTGGCCTAATATTAAATTTTTAGAGGTCAAAATTTCGATTCTTGTTAGTGGATCAACTCTAATAAAAAATTTCATAGCCAGCGAATTAATAAACTATTAACTCTGAAATTTCAATAATCTGTGGCGATCTCAACTATATTTCTATTAAATGAGTGTGAAAATTTACGAGTTAAAAATCCTTCACAATTATGGTTACTCTACTAATTTCGCGGGTCAACCCTTGTTTTTCGCGGATTATGTCTTGAATAAATTAGTGATCGGATAGAATATTTGTCAATAGTTCTATGCAGCCTAGTGGAGAAGACGGCTTGTTTGTACTTGTTAGTGCTGGATTCGATTATGCTGTACTCTATTTCGGAAATTTTTTAATTTTTTTTTATTGTTCCTATATAAACCATAAAAATCTAATTTTTTTACTGTTCCTATATAAAACATCAAATTTTAAAAAAAAAAAAAAAAAAAACTCAACTCTAAAATTTGACTCTGGTCAAAGGGGTTTATATAAGAATTAAGTAGACTCACCATGACAATACATTAAATATTTTATTGAATATTTATTACATAAATTTCTTATTAAGTAATTTAATAATTTAATATTCTTTTTTCTTATTAATTAATTAATAATTTAGTATTCTTTTTTTTATTTAATTTACTTTAGTTTCACAGTATTCAGATCAATGGTATTTTCATGTTACTTTAATGGCTAGATCTTGTATGCATCCGGGTGCACCGTGCACTCATAGTACATTTTAAAGGCGTGCAACTTGTTATGCCAAAAAGTGTGACTTATTTACACAGAAAAGTGCAACTGTTAATATGGGAACATAGTTGCATGCTTCTGTTTGGAATAGTTGCACATTTATGTTTTGTATAGTTGCACGCTTCTAAAATGTATTATGAGTGCACGGTGCACCCGGGTGCACATGAGACCCACTCTCCTTTAATAATATTACTTACTTTTTCTATATGGAATTACATTCAAAAATAAATATTTAATATTTTTATAAATTTAGGAGTTTTACTAAATGATATTAATTATCACTGTCATGAAAGAGTATTACGTCTTGCATTTAATACTATTCCTCTTTTACCTAAATAATACTCCCTCCGTCCCAGACTTATTTTCCTGTTTACTGTTTGCACATGTTTTTGTGAGCGATTTTTGTATTAGTAATTGAAATGATAAATTAATTTTAAAGTGAGGGTATGATAGAAAATAGGCTCATCTATCATACCCCTTCTTACCATGTCAGCTAATTATTTCATTTACTAATACAAAAATTGCTCACAAGAGGAAGGGTATGATGGTAAATAGGAAAACAAGTTTGAGACAGAGAGAGTATTAGATTATTATCTACTTATTCTACATATTGCTCTTTTGTTGTGAAGAGTGCATGTCAAACTGAAGCAATATTACATATAACACATAACAGTATTACATGTAAAAATAAAACAATATTACATAAAAAAAAAACAGAAGAAAAATATTAAAACTCCAAAGGGTATTAAATGCATAACTGAAGCAGTATTAAAATTCACAATCAACAATAATCAACATCTTCTACAAAAATGATGTAGTCTTACAAGCATAACATAACAGTATTACAATCAAAATATAACAGTATGACATTAAAAAACATAATTGTATTATAAGCAAAAACATAGCAACCTTATAGACACATGTTCGAATCCGACTGACAGCGTTCTATATATATATATTTAAAATAAATGAGCAGGTCCAACTGGTCCAACAGAGCGGAAAATTTTATGAGGAAAATTTTATTGCTAATTAATGCTCTCGTTAGTAACAAGGACTCTTAAATCCCTCATTAGTTTTGAGGGTTATCAAACCCTCTTTAAAAGTCTTGTTATTAGCGAGGGCTTTTATAGCCCTCGTTAAATAACAATTTTTTTTAGTGTCATATCTTCTACATGGTATCCGTTATTGATTTGAGCGATTGATTCGTCCAAATCGTTAGAGATACGCTTAGGTTTTCATTTCGTCGATTCAATTTTTATGAATCGATTCATCGATTCTGTATTTCGGTTGCTCCTGATAATCAATCTTCTTGATTGATTTTTTGAGTTCTACACTCTTCTTTGTTAATTTCGTGTCTATCACGAACTTTTCTTATCGGTTTCTGTCGATTTCTGCCATTTTTTGTCAAATTTTTTTATGAGATTTCTGCTCGTAACAATGGCGTTTAACAGTAGTTCGCTAAATTCGGTGGAGAATCCTTTGTCTCCACTCAAACTCCATCCCCAGGACAATCCTACGGTGGTGATAGTTCTGGAACCGCTCGACGGCACAAACTTCGTGTCGTGGAGCCATGCGGTCAAATGCACCCTTAGTGTGAAGAACAAAGTACCTCTAATTGATGGTTCTTTGACTCCCCCTCCGGAGGATGATCTGGTGCTTCGTGTGGCTTGGATTCGTGCTAATGATCTTGTTCTGATGTGGATGCTGAACTCCATCAAACCTGACATCAAGAGAACACTGGAGTATTTCACCCCTTCTAAAGAAGTTTGGGACGAGCTTCATGTCAAGTACACTAAATCTGACGATACTAGAGTTTATGAATTGGAGAAGTCTCTTAGTGCTATTTCCAAGGGTACTCATCTATGGTTACAACACTTTTAAGTCATTGTGGGATGAATGGTTGAGCTATAGGTCTGCTTTACAGTGTAATTGTGGGGCAATACTTCAATGTACTTGTGAGATTCCTCAGATTGTAGCTTGGACTCAAGAGAAAGATGTTATGACCAAATTCTTGGTAGGATTAGATGATAGTTACTCTGCCATTAGGAGTCATATCTTGATGCAACCTGCCTCTTACACTTTGTCTAAGGTTTACTCAATTCTTGTTCAAGAAGAGTCTCAGAGAGCTCTTAAGTGTGATAGTTTTGTTTCTCACATTGATTGTTGCTATGTTGGCAAAGAATGCCAAATTCTATAAGGATAAAAAGAAACCAATGAAATGTACCAACTGTGATTTCCCTGGTCACACAGTGGATATATATTTTCTGTTGATAGGGTATCCCCCCTGTTGGGGTTATACTGAAAAGTATGCTTTTACTTTGTATAACCAAACTGAATTTCTTATTTATTTTACTGAAATAAATTATTTATCACATGTTGCATTAAATATGAATGAATGTTATATATATTTACTGCATACACGTTCAATAAGTCAGTACGTGTTACGTTGTAGTTAATTTGGTGATACCAGATCACATAAGATCAAATTAACAGTTCCTCGTGACTAAGTACAAATTCACAACCCAGATGGAAATGAATAACCCATCATGGAAGGTTGAAGTGTAAGGCTCAGATTGGCTTGTCTTGACTAAGAGATTACACTAGTGCATTGTGATGCGCTGAAAACGACCTACATGAAGATAAATTCTTCAGTACTAAATATACAAGAATTAGACCTCAGTGGTTCGTTATTTCTTAATCTTCGTCCCTTAAATAGGATCGTGTGAAATTAATAACTATTGCTTTGACTTATGATGGGAAGAGAATCAATGCGATTTGATACCTTATATCTTGGCCAATATTATTAATTACATGGCGATTGCTAAGATTTAATACGGAGAATCGCGTGCAAGTATGACTTGCTTGATTTGTCCCCTTGGTGGGCTCATAATCTTTATCATTCCCAAATCTTGCAAGTGGAAATTTATTTCCGGTATGGATAATAATGTTGAGCTGTCTTTACTCCAAGGACAAAGATATTAATTAATATAAAGTCTGTTCAGTGGCTTAATTAATTAATGGACTAAGATAATCTTAAATGCGGGAAATAATGACCGGGAGCTATATTATTGTGAAGTCGTAATGTGGGTTAAGATGGATAGTTAAATATTAATTTTATAATGGAGTAAATTAATATTAATGGGCTTGAATAATATTTTGGCTAAATATTAAAGCTTCATAGCCCATTGGAGGTCCAATCTTAATTCTCCTAAAGGCCCCTCAAATAGCCCAAATTAAAGTCCAATTAATGAAAAGGAGAAGAAAATATTTTTCCTATTTTTCCATGATTATTTTCGAAAAAATAGGTAGGAGAGAGAAAAAGATTTTTTCTTGATTTTCTTGGAAATATTTTACGGAATGAGTATTCTTGAGATACAAGTTTATCCCATAAATTTAAGAAAGGAAAAAGATCTTATTTCTTTCTTACTTATGTGCAATTTTTGAAAATAAAGAGCAAGTAAGGAGGAGAAGATTTTGTTGGGAGATATTTTGGGAAATAGAATATATTGGATATATTCATGTTGGGAGATGAATTTAATAAAGAAGTTTTGATTAGATCCCAAAACCTTGAGTATGACATGTATCAGGACATCTTGATAGTATAGGATCAGGATCAGGTTTCAATAGATATTAGAAATCAGGATTATCTGCACCATGTATAGTCAGCAGATATAGACCAGGGAAGTTTAAATGTACTGAAGACTCAGAAAAACCTGAAGAACCAGAAGACTCTGAAGACTCAGAAGAAACCTGAAGAACCCGAAGACTCTGAAGAATACTGAAGATCCGAAGATCCTGACGATTGTTTTGTACTGATCAAAAGGACCCTGAACAAATGAAATAGTGTTATGTTCATTCCTAGTACAAACAAACAGAATGTTAGACATTCGTGGACATTAAGGAACATATCAGCTCAGAAGAATCGACTTAAAAGAACCGTTTGTCTATCTCTGTTCAAAGGAAGATCATGACCAATGAGGAGGCAACAACATTGTACTCTACTGACAGTGAAAGCGACATCTCACTGAAGAAATGTCAGAACTGATATCTTCCAGTTTGCAGAAATTTGTGATTGGCTACATGGCTGCATATTTCCTAAAACATGCAAGGGAGTGTTCAAACCCTAAAATAGTCGTTCATCAAAAACCAGAAGAGGAAACCCTTGATGCTATCTCTTCCAACGGATAGTTTTTCAAAGAGTGACCTTTGAAGAAGTTGTCTATAAATACCAGTGACCTTCACCATTAAGAGGTCACAGAAATTACAACAACTCAAGAGCTCATTCGTATTCTTGCAAATTAAAGCACTCGAAAAACCTAGAATTTCCCAAGTGTTTCACATTGGAGAGAGCTCATTTCACTAAGCCTAGATTTGATAGATATATTCAAAGCTTAGAAGAGATATCCTAACCTTTGCATTTGTTCTTATTGTAAAGGATATCTCACCCTAGTTGGAAACCAACCCAAACCCAAACCCTTTGATAAGGTAGTTTGTGTGTGTGAATTGTTGGTGAGTTAGAGTTGTAAAGAGTGAGTAAGCTGCAAGTTAGTCAGCCAGAAAACTCTAGAGAAGAAGTTAGTAAGCTACGTAGGGTAGTCTGAACACTTGTGTGTGTTGAGTTAGTAAGCTGTAGTGAGTCAGCCAGAAAACTCAAGGTAGAAAAGTGAGTAAGCTATAGTGAGTTAGCCTGAAAGCTTTAGGAAGTGGTTAAGGAATTTCTCCAAGATCGAGAGAGTGGGAGTAGCGAGTGACTTGAGTCTCGAACCACTATAATTCTTTGTGTTTTTTGCTTTTCAGATCGCATTATATACATTGCATGTTTTTCTTTCGAAAGCATATTTCATCGATACTCGGTTGGAATCAATCCCTTTGAATGTGCATTAACCGATTCATAGCCTTAATCCTTTGTTTTATTAAAGGAAGAAGATTTTGACAAAGTTAAAAGCGAGTATAAACTTAGGGCCAACCACTCCGACTCTTGATTAGCTAGAACTTAAACGAGATAGTTACTGAAACCGAACTTACTCTCGAGTATTTAGTAAGATAATTATCGATCCAATCTTCGGGATCTCGATAAAACTCGGGATCGGTCATTAATGAAAGACTTTGGTGGTTCAAAGATCTTATTTTATCTTACAAGGCTCATTCAAGATCTATGTTCTCTGTTGAGAGCTATGACCGCCTCAAAGAGAATTTGACTCGTGGCGATTTGTGCATTCAAATATCGGGCAAAATTCTCGAGACATCGAGAGAGATGAACCCATGATCGATCTCGGTGAAGGAAAGTTTTAAAATTAACTAAACACGTGGGGTATTTCCCCATACACGCCAAAAGAAATAGACACTCGTTTGTGATCATATTAAGGAAAACAAACAAGTTTGGTATCGAAATGGAAGATGGTTCATTTTGACCACTTGCTTTGATATCCATAGATCTTATTTTTGAAAAGACTTTGGACTATCTAAGAAATGGGATATCATCTTGAATAGATCTTATTACATGCCATACCGATATCTTAGGCGAAAGCTTATGAGTTTGTGATTGACAAGAAATTCATCATGCAAAAAGATTCTTCTCTAGCAAGAAAGAAACTTCCTATGTTCTCTGTTGAGAGCTATGACCTATGGAGACCGAGAATAAGCTAGGCTCATCTCGTATTCCAAGCATGAGCGAATGTGGAGAGTGGTTCGAAGGACCATTCAAATATCTTGTTGTAAATCCCAAAATCAGGACGTCCAAGACCAAGGAGGAAAGAGAGGAATGATCCGGAGATAAATTTCCAAAACGATGATCAACTTACTCTCGATGAGAGAAAGTTAGTCAACTTGGACTACATTTATAAAGATACTCTATATAGCACTATTGATGATGGTGTTATGGGGATGATTTCTCAACCCCGAGTTTACATGTTCGGGATAATCTTGATAGATGAATCGAGATTAGGTTTTAGAGTGTTCGGGATATTAAAAGAAATATGGGACAGAACAGTTAGTTTTTTTTACGAAGACATTTATGTGTCAAGGCTCGAGAGAACACGATCATATTAAGGAAAACAAACTTTTCGATTCGCTGAATGTTTTATTGGAAAGTTTGATAGCTTTGAAATGGAAGATGGTGAATCCATTGACAAACCAAAGGAATGTGATTCTCGATTCATTAAAGATTATGAATGATCTGGAAGTGCGAAAATGCTCTTGGGAAAAGATATCCAAAGATTCCCAGAGAGAAGTGGCATAGATAAAAATTCTTCAAGGAGTGTTATCTAAGAAATGAGATATACATCTTAGCATTGAGGTGATTGAAAACACATAGTTGGAGACAAAAAATATTGATTACATGCCATACCAACAAGTTTTTTTCGAACAAACCGAGAAGTTAGTCCGGCGAACCGAAAGTGTGAGCTGGTAAATATTATGAATTTGTGATTGACAAGAAAACTAAGAAATCGACAAACTATAAGATGATTCTTCATCTATGTTTATAAGAATGTGGTTTTTCAAAAGCCAAAGAGAAGTTGTTAAAGCAAACCCAGTGAGGGTGATAAATCTAGAGAGTGTGAACGAGAACTCACTTGCCAAAAAATCGTGGAGGGTGATAAGAAAAGAGGATAAGCTAAGCTCAGTAAATATCTATTGCGATGGGAAGGAGGTTTGAAAGACTTAATAGATATATGGGAAATATAAGAAATATTACAGAAGTCAAAAATCCCTAAATTTTGTTTTTATATGCACCAAAATACAAGAACCAAAATAACTCAAAAGATTACTTTTTAGGCCGAGGGATCTTTTCGGATCCACCGAGAAAAGGAATAAAGGACTGATAAAGAAGGTTTCT
Organism: Stenogyne calaminthoides; assembly: GCA_037126765.1. NCBI lineage: Eukaryota > Viridiplantae > Streptophyta > Magnoliopsida > Lamiales > Lamiaceae > Stenogyne > Stenogyne calaminthoides. The sequence goes on along the minus strand of JBBCBC010000008.1, from coordinate 16,310,296 downwards.
CATCCGGAAGAAGGACTCAAAGACCAAGGAGGAAAGTGACCGGGATGATGACTCTAAACCAACAAATGCTCTAAACCCTCATCCTAACCCAAGGAGTGGGTTGAGAAGAGATTTTTAAAGAAAGGTCCCCACTTAACAAATATGAAAATCCGAGCTAAGTGCTAAAGAAAGAAAGGAGAGACAAGCCAAGAGATGGTGAGGGAAGATCTCAACAAGAATCAAATGATTTTTAAGATTTGAAGAAGAAGAAGAACAATCGAAGAGGGATCCGGTTCTTGGATGAGATATTCTCGAAATCGATAGTGGATAAACAATAAGGATGAAACGAGTTGATTTGATGAAATCATGGCGCCTTGTTTGCTATGGAAGAGGAATAAATTTCTTCTATCTGAGTTATGTTGTTGCTCAATTTACAGGGGCAAAATGCGAGATGCAAATTTGAGTTCTCAAAAGTTCAATTTGCAGATCACAAGACGACATGTAGTAACCCGATAATTGGATTTGATATCGAGGTGATGGATTCTTTTGAGAATCTTATGAAGGACTATTTTTCCAAGAACGTGTTACAAGAAGCGCTCACAAAACTCAAGAGCGGAATAAAGGAACTCCAAATGTTGAGAATGGTCTAAGTGGAAAGACTCTAAAAAGTAAATGATTGAAATCACTTCTCAATTGATGGGAACTCCATCGATGAACTAAATGTTAAAAGCTAAAGTACAACTCTCGAGAAAAAGGAGAAAGTGATAGAAATCGAGAATGGAAAATTAGAGAAATTTGAGGAGATTCATTTTATCGAATCAAAAGTTCAATGACCTCTTTGAGAAGCGTGAGACTCTAAAGAAAAGTGAGGAGGATAGTCTAGAAAGAAAGTTAGCTCTATTGAATCGGGCATCTAAAGTAATAGATGAAATTGAGTTATCAAAGACAGGTGAAGACAAGACCAACTATAAATGTTTTGGATTGGGATATAATCCAGGGAGAACATACAATCACAAGGTATCTTTTCTCAAAGATAATCTTTCTTCTAGTAGCACTAAGATTGAATCTTTGTTAAACCAAGTGACATGTACTAATCTTCTTCATCAAGAAAAATTTGTTGAATGTTTTAAATTGATCGTTTTAAATTGATTTGAGATTTTTAGAGACAAGGGTTAAAGGACTATGGTTTCAAAGGGGAAAAGATGAAGGTTAAAAGAAAGAAAGCCCAAACCTCAGAAAAAGGCTAGAAAACTTGATAGATGAATTTTCAGTTTTAGAGTGAAATTTGCAAGAGTGTATAGCCAAGTTAGTTTCAAAGCCTCATAAGCTAAGAATACCAACTTGAGAAAAGATCGAGAACTTGAACTCATCAGAGGAATTTTCGAAGAGAAACACTCAATATCTGAATGTTTCGAGATATATAGTGATTGGAATCCGGTGGCGTGGACCAAAAACAACCAAGTCCTATGAAAGATTATTGAATGTGATTCTCTCCAAAGACCACACTATAAACAATTTTCATTATCGGTGTGTGTGCAACCTAAAACCCCACTTGCCTAAGGGTAAAGGTTATTCAAGAACCCAATCTAAGCAACCCACGATGTAATATTTTAAGAGAGACAGAGACCATTGCACTGAAAAAGCCAAGGCATTGGAACAAAAAGCCTGAACCTAAGAAGAACTCTAAACTCGTGTTCATGCTTAAGGTTGTCACTTTAAACATACATGGAGGGTGATAAGTAACGCCGAAAGGCATCTAGTCGGTTCGATGTGGTGAATGTGTATGTAGATGTTTATGGGAGACAAATCAGCCACTCTAAAGTAATTAGAGTTATCGAACCACTATATATTCTTTGTGTTGTTTATTGCTTTATGTTTATACTTGTCATACACATTTGTTTTGGGTTCCAAAAGGTCAAAATTGGAACACGCCTCATCCTTTGTTTTAATCTGGTAGGACCCTACACCAAATGGGTAAGGGACTAAAGACTCCGATTTGTTTTGGAAGAGGTAAATTCTTGATCTGTTGTTGAAAATGAGTTCTCAAGTTCAATCGAACCCTTTGACCTCGATGGATTCTTTTGAATATGAAGACAACATAGCCTACGATGAGTGGAAATGAACTGGCTCTCAAGTGGAAAGACTTGCATGGTATCTGGGGACGATGTATGTTCAAGACATATGACGGGATATAAACAATTACTCGAGCTGAGTTCAATGACCTTTGAATATGTTGAGCAAAAAGGCCCTCAGATTACTTTTGGAGACAATTCCAAAGGACAGACTGAAGGATATGGGACTCTTGAAGTTGAATCCGTTCATATCCATGGTGTTTCTTATGTGTCTGGTTTAAAGCATAATTTTCTTTCTATCAACCAATTCTGTGACAAAGGATTCAGTGTTGAGTTCTCAAAGAACTTATGTTATGTGAAAGACAATGCTTCACAGAAAATTCTACTGACTGGTACTAGAAAGGGAAATATGTATCTTGCTGATTGGAGTTCAACTCCTAAAGATACATGTTTGGTTGCAAAAAGTTCTACTGATACCAGTTGGCTGTGGCACAAAAGGCTGAATCACTTAAACTTCAAAACCCTGAATAAACTTGCAAGATTAACACTTGTGAGGGGGTTACCAAATGAAGTATTCAGTAAAAATCATGTATGTTATGCATGTCAGAAAGGAAAGCAAATCAAAGCATCATTCAAAAGCAAAGTAGATGTTTCTACTGATAGAATTCTACAACTATTGCATATGGATCTTTTTGGTCCAGTAACACCTGTGAGCACTAATGGCAGAAAATATACACTTGTGGTAGTTGATGACTACTCTAGATACACATGGGTCATATTATTACTCAGTAAGAAAGAGACTCAGACAAAACAGTCTGAACTACTGAAAAGACTCAGTACTGAAAAGAATCTGAATGTGGTCAAAATCAGATCAGACAAAGGAACTGAATTTATCAACCATATTATATCTGATTATTGTGTAGCAAATGGAATAGCTCATGAAACATCAGCTGCAAGGACTCCACAACAAAATGGTGTTGCTGAAAGAAGAAATATGACTCTGAAAGAAGCTGCAAGAACAATGATTGCTGAAGCTGACATTTCTAAGAGATTTTGGGCAGAAGCTATCAACACTGCATGCTACTCTCAGAATAGATCCATGCTGACCAAGAATCAAGGATAAACTCCTTATGAGCTGTGGAATGAAAGGAAGCCTCTTGTTTCATTCTTTCGTGTGTTTGGTTGCAAGTGTTTCATACACAATAATGGTAAAGATCAGTTGAAAACTTTTGATAGCAAAACTGATGAAGGGATATTCTTAGGATATTCTGAAGTCAGTAAAGCCTTCAGAGTTTACAACTGTAGGACTCTTATTGTGGAAGAAACACCTCATGTTGTTTTTAATGAATCTACTTGTGTTCAGAAAAAACAGGAACATGACTCAGGAGAACTAACCAAGAGAATCACCAGATTAAGCCTGAAAAAGAATGATAAAACATCCTCTGAACCTGAAAAGAAGAAGTCAATCACTTTTTATGAATGGAGTGAGTCAGACTCAGATAAAGAAGCTCAGAATGGAAATACTCAGGATGGTGAGACTCAGGATGGAAATTCTCCACTGAAGGAAAGCCAACACACTAAAGCTGACCCATCTGAACATACAACAGTTCAGACTCAGGTATGTAATGACAATGAAGATGTGGTCACAGCTGAGGCAAACTCTGAATCTATCAACCAAGGGGGAACAAATGTCTCTGATAATGTTCTGAATGGAATATCACATGAGGAAGATGATTCCCTTTCTCATTTTCCGTTGTTCCCTGAATTTGATGAAATACCTGAACCTAATATTTCTGATGTTGAGGATACTACTGTAGGGGGAACATCCAGGAGAAGATGGTTGGATAGTCATCCTACAAGTCAGATTGTGGGTGATCCATCAGAAGGTGTCAAAATAAGAAGGTTCCACGGAGAAAGTGTTTTGTTCTGCTGCTTCCTATCTGAAAAAGAACCTACTGAGATTGAAGAAGCTCTTCAAGATTCATTCTGGATTACTGCTATGCAAGAAGAGCTGAATCAGTTCACAAGAAATGAAGTTTGGGAACTAGTGGACAGACCTAAAAGGCACAATGTGATTGGAACCAAATGGGTGTTCAAGAACAAGAGAGATGAGAACAACAACATTGTGAGAAACAAGGCAAGGCTAGTTGCACAAGGTTATTCCCAAGAAGAAGGCTTGGACTATGATGAAACCTTTGCACCTGTTGCAAGACTAGAAGCCATCAGATTGTTTCTTGCATATGCTGCCCACATGAAATTCACAGTCTATCAGATGGATGTGAAAAGTGCATTTCTGAATGGTGTGCTTAAGGAAGAGGTTTATGTGGAAAAACCTCCAGGATTTTGTCAGAATGACCAACTTTACAGGCTCAGGAAAGCTTTGTATGGTCTGAAGCAAGCACCCAGAGCGTGGTATGATACTCTTTCTCAGTTTCTTACTGACCATGGCTTTATCAAATGAACAGTTGATAGAACTTTGTTCCGGATAGAAGATGGGAAAGATATCCTACTAGTTCAGATTTATGTGGATGACATCATATTTGGATCTCCAAACCATCAGATGTGTGAGAAGTTCTCAGCTCTGATGAAAGGAAAGTTTGAGATGTCTATGATGGGGGAGATGAATTTCTTTCTTGGACTTCAGGTGAAACAAACTAAGGAAGGAATATTCATCAATCAAGCAAAATACACCAGAGATCTGATTGCTAAGTATGGTGTACATAATTGCAATGCAGCTAGAATTCCCATGAATACTAACTACAAGATGGATCCTGATCCTGAAGGCAAATCAGTAAATCACACTGATTATAGAGGGATCATTGGATCATTGCTATATCTCACAGGAAGCAGGCCTGATATTACTTTTGTTGTTGGGATATGTGCAAGATACCAAGTTAATCCTAAGGCTAGTCACATGGAGGCTGCCAAAAAGATTCTTAAATATCTTAAAGGCACAGTGAATAGAGGCTTATGGTATCCAGCTGATGATAACCTTGAATTAACTGGTTATTCAAATGCTGATTATGGTGGATGTAGAATTGACAGGAAATCAACAACAGGAACTTGTCAATTTCTTGGAAGTAAACTGATATCATGGTTTTCAAAGAAACAGACCTCAGTAGCAACCAGTACTACTGAAGCTGAATACATGGCTGCAGGAAGCTGTTTTGCACAGATTCTTTGGCTTAGACAACAATTGAGGGATTATAAGATTATAGCTAATGAAGTACCTATCTTTTGTGACAACAATAGTGCAATTGCTATTACACAAAATCTGGTATTGCACACCAGATGTAAGCATGTTGACATCAGACATCACTTCATCATAGATCATGTTGAAAAGAAGGACATCAGAATGGAGAAAATTCATACTGATAAACAGAGAGCTGATATCTTGACTAAACCCTTGGCTGAATCAAGATTTCATGAACTATCAGTTGAATTGGGAATGTGGGACCCAGGTGAATGAATTTCACTGAAGGGAGAAGTCCTTCAGGTGCATGTAGTTATTCAGGGGGAATAACTCAGGACAAAATTTCTCTCAGGATGGAAATTGAGACTCAGGACGAAATCTTGTCAGGATCAATATTCAGTAAGGTTTATGTATTCAAATAATCCTGAAGTTATATTGATACATGCATTAAATTTAGTAGCATTTATTACACCAGAGATTACTCAGTAATCATTTGAAATAAATGACAAAAGACCTGAACTTTTAAAGCGGGAATATCTTTGACTGAAAAAGACGAACAGTCGCCTCGATTTCCGTGAAGCGTCCATTTGTCAACCTATAAACTGCTACTTGCCTATTGTCCAGAAAATTAACCAGATATAGCTATTTTCCCTCGAGATTTTCTTTAATCTCAGATTAAATCTCAACCCTTTATCGTATCTTCAAGGTTTAATCACAACCGTTGATCTTTATTTCATAGATCGTATATAAGCCAATCTTTAACCCTCAATCGTTTATTTCTCACATTTAAACGATCAAAATTTCCAAACTCTTAAACCCTCAAATCTTCAAATCTTCAAATTCCAATACTCTACCCAGAAATCGTCTCCACAATGGAATTCCCAAGCTACGCCATGATTAAAAATCTCGCCGAGACAGAAAAACCATACTTTGAACATGTGGTTGCAATGGTTGATAATAAAGCAACTCAAGTGGAAGAAGAAGCTCTAAATATGCTTCGGATGGCTCGCTTATCACTTCTTGTAAGTAATATGCCAGAATTGGAACTCGCACAGGAGGTATTGTAGTTTTTGATCAATCTAAGTCAAGGAGATGACAGTGGATTGGTGCCGCAATTGAGCTTCGGCACTTACGCAAAATCTAGGGCAGAGGTGGTTCGCAATATTAAGGTATCTCTATCCTTAGAAGATATAAACTCTGCTTATGAATTAAATGATAGAGGAGAGGATCCTGCTCAATATATGGTGGGGCGAGAGCATGAGATTCTGGATAGATTTGCGGAAACTAAGGTAGAATTGAAAGGTGCATTACACAAACGGTGTTTGAAACCCAAATACCGAGTGTTAATCGACATTGTTGCGAAATGTTTGATGAGCACTTCTGGAAGTCTAGAGCAGGTGAGCAGAAACAAGCTAAGGCTCATGGCTGCAATAGAGGATTCCACCTCTATAGACTTCAACTGGCTAAAATTCCTGGTAAACCGCATTCTTAATCAAAATGAGAAGTTGAATATGCCAAAGGGGCATTCACCAAAAATGGGAAAGTTTTGTTTGGAACTAAGATTAGTTTCTTGATAGAAACTCTGTCCCGGGAAGATATGTTCTTGATGGGAGGTCTAGAGTTCTCAAGGACTCGCATCATGTTTAGAAAGCCAAAATTCCAGACAAAGAAGGTACTAAGCCAGAGCTCGACGACGATTCTAGTTCTGATTAGGATGATGTTGTTATTGCTGAGATTACCAAGAAACATGTCAGGACAACACCAGTGAAATATCCTGAGACTTCAGGACTGGAGGACAGAATGAAGAAATTTCATGACCTTCTAAGAGTCAAAAGGGAAACAGGAGAGAAAATGAAAAAGAAGACATTGGCTCCTCAGAAGAGAAAGAGACTTCAAACTATTGCAGAGAAGGAGGCCAGTAGTGCTGAGGAATCTCAATCTGAAGCTCAGCAAGAAAAGGAATCTCCTCTTCAAGTGCTTGCTCAGGTGGTGAAGAATGTTCAGGAGCAGGACACTGAGGAACATGTATTTTCAGAGGTACTTGAGACATCTCTTGGCACTGATAAAATTTCTCAGGAGATTTTCAAGGGACCTCAGGAGGAAACTACATCTCAGGATATGCTGAATTTAGACACTCTCCTGAAAGAACCATTTCTTGATCCGTCTGCACTTCAAGTCATCACATCCGACCCTGATATTCCAGAGAGCCCTGAACTGAAGAAAGGTGAAGCTGAGGAAGGAGAATGGCGAAGCAAGGGGGAACGGTTCATCTTGGACCGATACCCTGAACTGAATGCTTATCCTGACCATCAGGATATGTTCTTTAGGCTCAGGATAACCGTTTATATCCTGAATCAGTCACTCCCAGAAATGCTGAACATCGCTTCTTTCAGAGGAGAAGAGTGGTGGAGTGCTGAGACAACTGCCCTGACTGAGTTCTCAGGTTTCAGGAAAACAAAACTGAGGATGAAAGTGGGTGATTTTGATGATCTGGTAAAACAGAAGTTAGCTGAAAGGAAGGCTACTGAAGGAGATGCATTCAGTAATCAAGACAAAGATGAGGATCAGGGAGGTGATGATGACAAGCAATCTGAGCAGGAAAAGGAAACTCAGAAAGATGCTGAGATGGAAAAGGAAACTCAGAAAGATGCTAAGATGGAAAAAGAAACTCAGGGAGATATGGAGAAAGAAGCTGACACTGAGCAGACTGATACCAGACAACCTCAGACTGAAGTTAGCACTCTTCAGGTACATTTTGGAACTATTGTAAATTATGCCAAAGTTACTGAAGTATCTATCTTTAAATCTGTTGTTTATGGTATGCAGACTGAGGCTCAATTGGAACATCCAACTCAATTGGAGACAATTGCATTACCTCCAGGGATTTATTTCAGTCCAATCCTGGATGAGTTGAAAAAGGTGGTACCAATGGTAGAAAAGATGACTTAGATGGAGTTGATTTTGACTGATCAATCTCAGAAAATAGCTGATCAATCTAAAAAATTGGAGAACCTGAGTTCATCAAGCAATCTACTGCAAATTCAAACAACCCTCACAGACAAGATGACTACATTGGATAAGAAGATCGATGGAGTAAATACAGAGCTTAATGCCAACATGAAGCAAATGTATCAAGACAGAACTACTTATCTTGAAGCCAAACTAATTGAGAAGAATGATCTAATGGTCACGACAACCATTGAGGAAATGAGCACTCTGCTCATGACCAAGATGACAGAGATGATGCATGATGTTTTTTCAAAATAGTTTGCACCTCTCTCAAATGAATTTTCAATGGCAAAGAATTACATGATGAGGCTGGAAGATGAGCATGACCAATTGGCTGGGGAAGTGCGCAGTATGGGCAAAGAACAATACTATATGGATACTGCATTGACCCAACTTCTTCCAAGGTATGGTGCCAAAAAGGGGTAAAGGCCAGTTGCTGGCAAATTAGATGAGTTGTTGGCACAAACCTTGGAGAAGAAAGCTAAAAAAGAAGCTGAGGCAAAGAAAATCTTGGATGCCTTGAGTGAAATTGAGGTTACAGAAAAACTAAAGTTTCAAGAAGCTGAAAAACCTACCTTCACTCTGACTACTGATCAGATCACTTAGGAAGTAATTGGTGAAAAAATGAGTGAAAGAAGAATGATTGAAACGAGCAAGGGAGGAGAAGAACAAGCCAGACCATAGAAGAGAAAAACAGTGGCCTTTGTTGAACGGGAAAAGAAGAAAACAAAGGTCTCAAAGCCTACTCAGAGGAAACTGATTCTAGAATTTGAAGAATCCGAAGAAGGGCAAGAAAAGGAAGAAGCTGAAGTTCAGCAAGAAACCTTCAACACCAAGAAAACTCTGAGAGCTCTGCAGATTGAAAAAGAGAAAAGAACTGTTGCTTCTGTCTCTGGGGCTCCACTGATCAAAAAAGAAGAAGGAAGAGGAGCAGAAAAGAAGGGGTGGTTTCAAAAAGTTCATTGGAAAGCGGAGAGGTACTGAGAAAGCTCAGAAATGGCCGCACATTGATAAGTGGATGCCTCTACAAATCAATGATGCATGGGAGGAAATCAAGAGAACCTTCTGGTTCTATTATGAGGTTATGAGAGAATGGAGAGGTAACAACTCAGATAAGAATGAGGCTTTCATTGAATATTTGTTGGCATTCTATCCTGAGTATCTACAAAGTTGGATCAACTTGGTAGATGAGAACAATACTCAAATTGTTGCTCCAGGGCCATACATGTACCCTGCTCCTAGATTTGAGAATGGATATGTGAATGAAGGAGCTATCTCTCAAGAAATTGCTCAGTATGCTCTTCAGCTAGGCTTAACAGGAAATAACCCAAATATTATCAAGGCAAGAGATGAACTGAAAAAGAGGTACTACGGGATGTTCAATCTGGAAGTCCCTGATGATTAGATTGAAGAAGACTGAAGACTTGTAATCTTTATGCTTATGTCTTGTGTTTTTGTTTTTCATTGCAAACTGTAATGACTATCTACTGATCAATGAAAAATTTATCTTTTATGCTCAAAGATAATATCTCATTATGAATTCTTTGATATGCGATTGAAAATTGAATCTTTTTTGGTTAACTGAAAACCTAAGTAAAGGTTAGGTTTTCTCAAATTTAACAAGATGGTTTTGGCATCATCAAAAAGGGGAAAATTGTTGGGAGATAAATTTAATAAAGAAGTTTTGATTAGATCCAAAAACCCTGAGTATGACATGTATCAGGACATCTTGATAGTATAGGATCAGGATCAGGTTTCAATAGATATTAGAAATCAGGATTATCTGCACCATGTATAGTCAGCAGATATAGATCAGGGAAGTTTAAATGTACTGAAGACTCAGAAGAAACCTGAAGAACCAGAAGACTCTGAAGACTCAGAAGAAACCTGAAGAACCAGGAGACTCTGAAGACTCAGAAGAATCATGATGATCCGAAGATCCTGAAGATTGTTTTGTACTGATCAAAAGGACCCTGAACAAATGAAATAGTGTTATGTTCATTCCTAGTATAAACAAACAGAATGTTAGACATTCGTGGACATTAAGGAACATATCAGTTCATAAGAATCGATTTAAAAGAGCTGTTTGTTTGTCTCTGTTCAAAGGAAGATACCAATGAGGAGGTAACATCATTGTACTCTAATGACAGTGAAAGCGACATCTCACTGAAGAAATGTCAGAACTGATATCTTCCAGTTTGCAGAAATTGGTGATTGGCTACATGGCTGCATATTTCCTAAAACATGTAAGGGAGTGTTCAAACCCTAAAATAGTTGTTCATCAAAAACCAGAAGAGGAAACCCTTGATGTTATCTCTTCCAACTGATAGTTTTTCAAAGAGTGACCTTTGAAGAAGTTACCTATAAATACCAGTGACCTTCACCATTAAGAGGTCACGGGAAATTACAGCAACTCAAGAGCTCATTCGTATTCTTGCAAATTGAAGCACTCGAAAAACCTAGAATTTCCCAAGTGTTTCACATTGGAGAGAGCTCATTTCACTAAGCCTAGATTTGATAGATATATTCAAAGCTTAGAAGAGATATCCTAGCCTTTGCATTTGTTCTTATTGTAAAGGATATCTCACTGATGGTCCCGGATTATGATGAAAACCCATGTGCGTGCGCGGAAGACTTGTGTAATGCATATAAAACAGGGGTGAGGGCAGAGTGACTCCTAATTTTTCACTTTTAAGAACATGTGTGTTGTTTTGCTTATAACTGAATGCATATGACAAGTATAAATATAAAGCAGTAAAGAACACACGATTTTATAGTGGTTCGGACGAAACCCATCCTACGTCCACTCTTCCCTTAACACAGGGGAACCTACTTAACCGACTTAACCGACTGGACTTAGTTTAACGTGTTAGTCCAACACTCAACAGATGTTTACCGAGTTCACACTCAAATGGAACTTATCTCCCTCACGGGATTGCCTACCCTCCCTTTCGGGATTGCTAGATGTTTACCAAGTTCACACTCAAATGGGACTTATCTCCCTCACGGGATTGCCTACCCTCCCTTTTGGGATTTACCGAGTTCACACTCAACCGATCCCAGAAATCAGAAACTAGAATCCCTAGTCTGAAATCTTGCGGTAATACAAACTTAACCTAACTTTTGGGTTTGGGTAAAGATTTGTTTGGTTTCCAACTAGGTTGAGATTTTCCCTTACATTTGTTTAGCCTCAATGCTAAGGATGGGAAAATCTCTCTAAGTTTAGGATATTACATTTGTGCTTAGATCTAGGGTAGAACACTCTTGAATATATGCGTGTATTTCTTGCTCTGTGTTCTATGGCGGGAATGCTTGAGTATATGTCTTCTTAGCTCTGTAGCATTGTTTGCCACATTCTCCACACTTCACACTACATAATGAAGGAAGAACTTGTATTTATAGTGTGGATTTGAATGTTACCGTTGGAGAGAATCACATTCAAATCCATACTATTTTGTAGCTTTTTACAGCTTTTTCAGGCTTGTTGTCTTCCTCTCATTGGTCCACTTCAGCTGATTCTAACGGCTATATTCTTCAGATTCTTCTGAGTCTCAGTATCTTTAGTTCTATCTCGAGCCAGTTATCGAGCCTTTATCCGAGCCTTGAGTTATCCGAGCCTTGGGTTCTTTTAGTTCAATGACTTTTTTTCTTGATGGACCTTATCGATCAGGCATATCTTGACACTCGGCTTCATTGAGTTCTTCTCTTGAATTCGGACATCGACCCTCGGTCACAATGATTTCAGTTATCGATTTCTTCTTTGCCTGATCTGATCAGTTCGACTGATCAGATCAACACTTCTTCAGATCAACATATCAGGATAACATCAGGTCAGTACATCAGGTTAGCATATCAGTTTATCATATCTGATCTTGATCACGTCTGATCTCGATCAGTCTCATCTGCTCCTCTTCATATCTGATCTCGATCACGTCTGATCTTGATCAGTCTCATCTGCTCATCTTCTGATCGCAACCTTCTCTTCGATTTCTTCGGCTTTAGCTTTTCTTCACATCCGATTTGCAGATACTCATTAGTTAACTTCGAACTCATCTAACTCATCGATCTTGATCATTTCGTCTCTATGACCTCGTCGATCTCGATCATCTTCTTCTGATTTCGTGAGTTCCCCCTCAATTTGTTCTCTCGTTCCCCCTTAACTTGTTACCTATAAATTAGCTTGAATAACATAAGTTGATAATGTTTTGACATAATTTATCAAAACTAAAATATCCCAACACTCACCCTAGTTGGAAACCAACCCAAACCCAAACCCTTTGATAAGGTAGTTTGTGTGTGTGAATTGTTGGTGAGTTAGAGTTGTAAAGAGTGAGTAAGCTGCAGGTTAGTCAGCCAGAAAACTCTAGAGAAGAAGTTAGTAAGCTACGTAGGGTAGTCTGAACACTTGTGTGTGTTGAGTTAGTAAGTTGCAGTGAGTCAATCAGAAAACTCAAGGTAGAAAAGTGAGTAAGCTACAGTGAGTTAGCCTGAAAGCTTTAGGAAGTGGTTAAGGAATTTCTCTGAAGATCAGAGAGAGTGGACGTAGGAGCTTGAGTCTCTGAACCACTATAATTGCTGTGTTTTTTGCTTTCTGTACTGCATTATATCTGTTGCATGTTTTTCACTGAAAGCTTATTTCACTGATACTCAGTTGGAATCAATCCACTGAATGTGCATTAAGTGATTCACAACCTTAATCACTGTTTTATTAAAGGAAGAAGATTTTCAGCAAAGTTAGAACGAGTATAAACTTAGGGCCAACCATTCCGCACTCTTGATTAGCTAGAATAGATAGTTACCAAACTGAACTAACTCTACTGAGTATTTAGTAAGAAAATTATCTGATCCAAGCTTCTCAGGATCTCTGATAAAACTCAGGATCAGTTGGGCTAATCTGAAGCTTCTGAAAGCTGCTCAGGATCACTGTCTCAGTAGACTTTGACTCAGGGCGATTTGTGCTTCTCAGGGCAAAATTCTCAAGACATCCTGACCCATCTAATCTCAGTGAAGAAAAGTTTTAAAATTCACTAAACACGTGTATTCCCCCCCCATACACGTGTAAGACTCGTTTGCACCGGGACCAACAATTCAAGATTGTTTCTTGGAGAAGAAGCAAGGAAATTTCCCAATGCCCAATTGACCTAAATTTTCACCCCCCCCTGTCTTATAAATAGGGGATGAGTTTTTCATCCCCAACATAACACAGAAATTGATTTTTTTCGGAAAAATATCAGCGTCGATAAAATATCAAATATTTTGAAACGTCGACAGATTGTGTTTTCTCGAAAAACTTCAATTATGAGTGTGCAATTCCATGTGTTGGAAAAATTAGAAATCCACAAAGGTGGTGACCAAATATTTTATTTTCTCCTTTAAAATTAAAATCGTTAGTTGATAATCCTCCCAACGAATTGCGTTCGTGGACGTGGGACATATTTGAGAAGGCACTTTGGGTAGATCCGTCGTCTCAGCAGTTGTCTCTACGAGAGGTTAGTATTTACATAATTCCTAGATTCCGCATGCTTAGGATTTACGTGATTTACGTGTACTCATGATGTTTATTTGCTTATTAATTATTATGTTGAATTGGTTTAAGATTAATTCTTGTTAGTAATTAATTAATTAATTTAAATATGTATTTAAATTCACCTCGAATAGATCCGGGCAACCCTAATTTCCCAACACCCCTGGTTGGAAGGGTCCTAGAGGTCTTAGGTCTAATACTGGAAATAGGCCTGACACCACTGCAAATGTTATGGTCAAAAGTGATGATACTGGTGTTATGACTAACCCTCTGTTCACCCGAGATATGTTTGAACAATTCTTAAACTTCAGCAAGTTGCAAAAAGGGCCTGAGAATTCCCATGCTGCAGCTGGAGCCTTTGCTGAACCACCTGCTCCTTGTACTGCTACATGTACTACAGGTATTTCTTGTTTTCATGTTGTTTCTTCTGATAAGAATGGCTTGATTCTTGATACTAGTGCTACTGATCACATGACTTATGATTTATCCATGTTTTCATCAACACCAGAACGTTCTGACATCAAAATTAAGCTTCCTAATAATGCTTTAGCTACTGCAACTTATACTGGGACTGTTGTTATAAATGATTTCTTGACATTGTACAATGTTTTGTATGTTCTTGATTTCATTTTTAACTTGCTTTCTATATCTCATTTGACATCTCACTCTAATTGTTCTGTTAGATTTTTGTCCTCACACTGTGTTTCGCAGGACAATATCACCAAGAAGGTGATTGGTACTGCTGAACAGTATGGAGGCCTTTACTGCATAAAGTCAGAACCTGTTAAGTCTGCTAATAATGTTCTCTGTTTTAGTCCTGTATTGTGGCATTCAAGGTTAGGTCATATATCTGATAAGAAATTGCTTCAAATTGTAAATCTGCCCACTGTGCCTAAGACCTTGAATAAGCTTTTGAATAATAGTCTGTGATATATGCCCTCTTGCTAAACAGAAAAGATCTTATTTATCTACTAGTATCTCTAATACACATGTTGCTTTTGAAATGATCCATTGTGATGTGTGGGGACCTTTCTCCATTCCTTCTTTGCATGGGTATAAGTATTTTTTTACTATTGTGGATGACTATAGTAGATGTACTTGGGTTTACATGTTGAAAGCTAAAAGTGATGTGAAACTTTCTCTTGAGAATTTTGTGAATATGGTTCAAACTCAGTTTTTAACTAAAATTAAAATCCTCAGGAGTGATAATGGAACTGAGTTTTTGTTACATGATTTTTATCATATACTGGACATTATACGTCAAAATTCTTGTGTTGAAACTCCACAACAAAATGGTATTGTGGAGAGAAAACACCAACATTTACTGCAAGTTGCCAGAGCTTTTCTTTTCCAATCATGTCTGCCTTTGAAATTTTGGAGTTATTGCATTCAAGCTACAACCCATATCATTAACAGAATTCCTTAAGATGTTTTACAAAATAAAACTCCTTTTGAAGTGTTATACAAAAGGTTACCTGATTATTCTTATCTGAGGTGTTTTGGATGTCTATGTTTTGCTAGCACTTTGTCTGCACATAGAGGTAAATTTGATCCCAGATTCACTAAATGTGTGTTTCTAGGCTACTCTTTTGGAACAAAAGGGTATAAATGTTATGATCTTACTACTGGGAAAGTTTTTATATCCAGAGATGTGAAATTCTATGAGACTATGTTTTCTTACTCTGATAAAACTTCTACTACTAAGTTCATTGACAATTTAGCTTTTGAATTTGATCATGATAGCACAAAATTTGTTGCTGATTATATTTTCTATGATGATAAATCTCTTCCTCATACATCATCCTCTCATGAATCACACACTGATTCAAGTCATGTTATCACTGATATCACTACACATCATGATTCTCTCATCCCCGTGGATGATACGGTTATCACTACACTTTCTGCATTACATGATGATATTGTTACTACTGATCCTTGTGTTGATGATTTGTCTGATGGTTTGAGAAGATCAGATAGAATTAGACACATCCCTGCATATCTGGATGTTTACAACACTTCTTTACCAGATTCCATTAATCATGGTCTTAAAAAGGCAAATATGCTCACAAAATACCCCATCTCTGATTATGTTTCTACGGATATGCTTTAAACTACTCATAAAGTGTTTACTGCATCCATTTCACAAAAAGTTGAGCCCAAAACATATAAACAAGCCATTAAAGATGAAAATTGGGTTCAAGCCATGAATAATGAACTTGAGTCTTTAGAAAAGACACATACATGGTCTCTTGTTAATTTGCCACAAGGAAAGCATTGCATTGCATGCAAATGGGTGTTCAAAGTGAAGTACAAATCAGATGGCAGTATTGAAAGATACAAGGCCAGGTTAGTTGCAAAGGGCTACACTCAAGAGGAATGTATTGACTACTTTGACACATTCTCCCATGTTGCCAAGATAACCACTGTAAGAATCCTACTCTCTATTGCTATAGCTAAGGACTGGTTTATACATCATGTTGGTCCCGGTGCAAATGAGTCTTACACATGTATGGGGGGGGAATACACGTGTTTAGTGATTTTTAAAACTTTTCTTTACTGAGATCAGAGGGGTCAGGATGTCCTGAGAATTTTGCCCTGAAAAGCACAATTTGTCATGAGTCAAAGTCTACTGAGACAGTGATCTGTCTGACTTTCAATAGCCAGACAAATTTTAACCGATCCCGAAGTTTTATCAGAGATTCTGAGAAGCTTGGATCAGATAATTATCTTACTGAATACTCAGTAGAGTTAATTCAGTTTGGTAACTATCTGTTCTAGCTAATCAAGAGTGCGGAATGTGTTGGCCCTAAGTTTATACTCGTTTTATATTGCTGAAAATCCTTTCCTTAATAAAATAGTGGTTAAGGTTGTGATCAAGTTTGATGCAAGTTCAGTAGATTGTTTCCAACTGAATATCACAAAAATTTCAATATGCTTTCAGTGAAAATATGTAGCAGATAAAATGCAATACAAAAAGCAAACAACACAACAAATTATAGTGGTTCAGAGGCAAAGCTCCTACGTCCACTCTCTCTGGTCTTGAGAGAAATTCCTTAACACACTATCACCTAAAGCTTTCAGGCTGAACACAGCAGCTTACTAACTTCTCTACCTTGAGTTTTCTGGGTGACTCACTGCAGCTTACTTACTCAACACACACAAGCTTTCTGACTATCTAAAACAACTTACTCACTTCTTCTCTAGATCTTTCTGGCTGACTTAACTGCATCTTACTTACTCTTTACAACTCTTTCTTACCAACAAACACACAAACTACCTAGTAAAAGGGTTTTGGTTGGGTTGGTTTTCAACTAGGGTGAGATATCCTTTACAATAAGAACAAATTTAAAGGCTAGGATATCTCTACTAAGCTTTGGATATATAACAAATCTAGGCTTAGTGAAATGAGCTCTCTTCAATGTGAAACACTTGGGAAATCTTAGGTTTTTCTAGTGCTTCAATTTGCAAGAATACGAATGATCTCTGGAGTTGCTTTGATTTCCCGTAACCTTTAAATGGTGAAGGTCACTGGTATTTATAGGCAACTTCTCCAAGGTCACACTTGAAAAACTATCCGTTGGAAGAGATAGCATCAAGGGTTTCCTCTTCTGGTTATTAATGAATGACTATTTATAGGGTTTGAACAAACCTTGCATGTTTTAGGAAATATGCAGCCATGTAGCTAAATACCAACTTTTGTGATCTGGAAGATATCAGACCTGACATTTCTTCAGTGAGATGTCACTTTCAGTGTCAGTAAAGTACGCTGCTGTTGTCTCTTCATTGGTTAAAATCTTTCTTTGAGCAGAGACAAACAAACGACTTTATTTAGGTTGACCTTTCTGAACTGATATGTTCCTTAATGTTCACAAATGTCTAACATTCTGTTTGTTTGTACTAGGAATGAACATAACACTTTTTCATTGAGATTAGTGGTTCAGGGTCCTTTTTGTTCAGTACACAAACAATCTTCAGGATCTTTGGTCTTCAGGATTCTTCTGAGTGTTCAGAGTCTTCTGAGTCTTCTGAGTCTTCAGGGTTATTCTGAGTCTTCTGAGTTTTCAGTACAATAAAATTCCCCGATCTATATCTGCTGACTATACATGGTGTAGATAATCCTGATCTCTAATATCTATTGAAACCTGATCCTGATCCTATACTACCAAGATGTCCTGATACACGTCATACTCAGGGGTTTTGGGATCTAATCAAAATCTTTTATTTAAATCCATCTCCCAACAATTTCCCCCTTTTTGATGATGCCACAACCATCTTGTTACATTTATAAACCTTAATCCTATCATTCAGGTTTCAGTTATCTATTATACTCAAAAGGCATATCAGATAAGTAAGGACATGTAAAAAGATAATGAGATATTATCTTGTAAAGACCCAAAAGATAAACTTTTCATTGATGAAGGATGAGAATTACATTGTACAATGAAAGTCAAAATAAAGCATTCAGAAGTACATAGTCTTCAGTCTTCTTCAATTTCATCCTCTGGTACTTCCAAGTTGAACATCCCATAGTACATTTTATTTAGTTCATCTCTTTCCTTGATGATTTCTGGGTTGTTTCCTGTCAAGCCTAGCTGGATAGCATACTGAGCAATTTTTTGAGAGATGACAGCCTCATTCACATAGCCATTCTCAAATCTTGGAGTTGGGTACATGTATGGCCCTGGAGCAACAATCTGGGTATTGCTCTCATCTGCCAAGTTGATCCATTTTTGCAGATACTCAGGATAGAATGTCAGCAGATATTCAATTAATGCCTCATTCTTATCTGAGTTTCTCACTCTCCATTCCCTCAGAATTTCTTAGTAGAACCAGAAGGTTCTCTTAATTTCCTCCCATGCATCATTGATCTGTAAAGGTATCCACTTGTCAATGTGTGGCCATTTCTG
Organism: Stenogyne calaminthoides; assembly: GCA_037126765.1. Classification (NCBI taxonomy): domain Eukaryota; kingdom Viridiplantae; phylum Streptophyta; class Magnoliopsida; order Lamiales; family Lamiaceae; genus Stenogyne; species Stenogyne calaminthoides. The sequence goes on along the minus strand of JBBCBC010000008.1, from coordinate 16,291,609 downwards.
AGTTTTCTCAGTGTCTCTCCTCTTGCTAATGAATTTTCTGAAAACACCACTTCTTTACTGTTATTCTTCCTTTTTCTTTTTGATCAATGGAGCACCACATACTGAAGCAACAATTCTTTTCTCCTTTTCAACCTGTAAGGCTTTCAGAGTCTTCTTAGTATCAAAGGTCTCTGGCTGAGCTTCAGCTTCCTCATTTTCTGGTTCTTCTTCAGATTATTCAAATTCCATAATCAGTTTCCTCTGAGTAGGCTTAGCTACTTTTGCTCTCTTCTTCTTTTCTGGCTCAACGAAGGCTACAACCTTCCTCTTTTCTGGTTTAGCCTGGGTTTCACCAGCCTTGCTTGTTTCAACCATCCTTCTATCAGTCATTTTTTCACCAATTACTTCCTGAGTGATTTGTTCAGATGTCTGAGTGAAGGTAGGTTTTTCAGCTTCTTTAAACTTCAGTTTTTCTGTGGTCTCAATTTCACTCAAAGCATCCAAGATTTTCTTTGCCTCAGCTTCCTTTTGAGTTTTCTTCTCCATAGTCTGTGCCAATAACTTATCCAGTTGACCTTTTGAACTTGGTTTTTCCCCCTTTTTGGCATCATACCTTGGGAGAAGTTGGGACAATGCAGTATCCATGTAGAATTGTTCTTTGCCCATATTGCGCGCCACCCAAGCTAGTTGGTCATGCTCATCTTCCAGTCTCATCATGTAGTTCTTGGCCATTGAGAATTCATCTAAAAGTGGATCAAACTGTTTTGAGAAGGCTTTGTGCACCATCTCTGTCATCTTGGTCATGAGCAGAGTGCTCATTTCCTCAACAACTGTCATGATCATCAGATCATTCTTCTCAACTAGTTTGGCCTCAAGATAAGCAGTTCTGGCCTGGTACCTTTGTTCCATATCATCATTGAGCTCAGTCCTTACTCCATCAATTTTCCCATCCAGAACAACAAACTTATCTGAGAGAGTAGTTTGAAATTGCAGCATATCAGATGATGTACTTAGGTTCTCTAATTTCTGAGGTTGATCAGCCAGAACCAACTCCATCTGAGTCATTTTCTCCACCACTGGTACCACCTTCTTTAGTTCATCCAGGATTGGGGTTAGATCAAACACTGGAGGTTGTATAACTGGTTCCATCTGAGTTGGGTGCTCCAGATGAGCCTCAGTCTGAAGAATACTAACTTCAGTCTGAGGTTGTCCGACATCAGTCTGTTCAGGATCAACTACTTTTTCCATCTCTTTCTGAGGTTCTTTTCCTTGCTCGGGTTCCTTCTCTTTCTCAAATTCCTTTTCTCCTTCTCCTCCCTAATCTCCTTCTTCTTCACTGATTATGAGAACTGGATTCACCAGCCTCAACATTCTTCTTCTCAGCCACCTTTCTTTTCACAAGCTCATCAAAGTTAGCCACTTTCATCCTGAGCTTGGTCTTCCTGAAACCGGAGAACTCTGTTAAAGCATCAGTCTCAACACTCCACCAATCCTCTCCTCTGAAGGAGGCTATGTTCAACATCTCCGGGACTGTTTGGTTCAGAATGTAGACCGTTGTCCTGAGCCTGAAGAAAAGATCCTGAAGGTCAGGATATGCGTTCAGCTCAGGGTATCTGTTAAGGATGAATCGTTCCCCCTTGCTTCGCCATTCAGTTTCTTCTGCTTCACCTTTCTTCAATTCAGGACTTTCAGGAACATCAAGTTCTGATTGGATGAGTTGTAGAGCTGAAGGGTCAAGGAAGGGTTCATTCAGGAGAGCATCTAAATTCAGCATATCCTGAGATTCTGTCTGCTCCTGAGGTCCCTTGAAAATCTCCTGAGATATTTTATCAGTGCTCAGGGAAGTTTCAAGTACCTCTGAGAATACACTTTCTTCAACTTCTTGCTCCTGAACATTCTTTACCACTTGAGCAAGAACCTGAAGTGGAGACTTAATTCCTTGCTGAGCCTCAGGTTGAACATCTTCAGTTTCACTGACTTCTTTCTCAACAATAGTTTGAAGTCTTTTCCTCTTCTGAGGTGTCAACGCCTTTTGCTTCAGTTTTTCTTCAGTCTCCCTTTTTACTCTCAGTAAATCAAGGGATTTCTTCGTCATTTCTTCCTGTCCTGAAGCCTCAGGATGTTTTACTGGTGTTGTCCTGACCGGCTTCTGGACAACATTAGCAATTACCACATCATCCTGATCAGTACTCGAATCATCCTGATCTTCAGATTTCTCCTGAGCCATAGGACCCTGGCTTCCTGATGGAGCAACCTTCATTTTCTGGGATTTGGGCTTTCGGAACATGATCCGAGTCCTAGAAAATTCTACTCCCGTCATCAGGAACATATTTACCCTGGGTAAGGTCTCGATCAAGAAGCTGATCTTCATCCCAAACAAGCCCTTCCCATTTTTGGTGAATGCACCTTTTGCATACTTCAATTTCTGGTTTTGGTGAAGAATGGAGTCCACCAAGAATTTCAACCAGTTGAAATCCATAGAGGGTGAGTCCTCTATCGCAACCATGAGCCTCAATTTATTCCTGCTCACCTGCTCCAAACTTCCATAAGTGCTCATCAAGCACTTGGCCACAATGTCAATTAAGACTCTGTATTTTGGCTTTAAACACCGTTTATGCAGAGCCCCTTTCAATTCCACCTTTGTTTCTGCAAAATGGTCCAGTATTTCCTGTTCTCTTCCAGACATATGCAATGCTAGATCTTCTCCTTTATTACTTAATTCAAACTCAAAATTGATATCGTCTAAAGACAGTATTACCTGCTTGGAGCAAACCACCTCTATTTTCGATTTCGCATAAGTTCCAAAACTTAGCTGCGAAACCAGTCCTCCCCGTCCTCCTTCCCAAAGGTTAACAACAAATTGCAACAATTCTTGGGCTAGTTCGGATTCTGGCATATTGCTCACCAGTCGTGTCAAACGAGCCATCCACAACATGTTTAGAGCCTCTTCTTCTACCTGAGTAGCCTTGTTGTCGATCATGGCTACAACATGTTAAAAATACGGCTTCTCTGTTTCCGCAAGAACTTTGATCATTGAGTAATTAGGAAACTCCATTTCAAAAAAAAAATCTGGTTAGTGAATATGAAGAGTTTGAAGGTTTTGAAGGTTTAGGGACTTGGGAATTTTAATGGTTTAAATGTGAAAAATAAATGAATGAGGGCTAACAGTTGGTTTATATATGATCTGTGAAATAAAGATCAATGGTTGTGATTAAATCTCGATAAATAAAATGGAAGGTTGAGACTAAACCAGATTTTAAGAAAAATCTTGAGGGTATGACTATTTTTGGCTAAATTTCTGGACAATAGGCAAATAGCAGGTTTAGGTTGACAAATTGGCTGTTTCTCAGAAATCGAGGCGACTGTTCGTCTTTTCTTAGTCAAAGACGCTTCAAATATTCCCGCTTTAAATGTTCAGGCCTTTTGTTATTTATTTCAAATGATTACTGAATATTCCCTTGTGAAATAAATGCTATTGAATTTAATGCATGTATCAATATTGTTTCAGGATCATTTGGCCGTATAATCCTTACTGAATACTGACCTTGACAAAATTTGTCCAGAGTCTCAGTTTCCATCCTGAGATATTTTGTCCTGAGTTATTCTTCCTGAATAACTACATACCCCTGAAGGACTTTTCCCTTCAGTGAAATTCATTCACCTAGATCCAACATACCCAATTCAACTGATAGTTCCTGAAATCTTGATTCGGCCAAAGGTTTAGTCAAGATGTCAGCTCTCTGTTTATCAGTATGAATTTTCTCCATCCCGATGTCCTTTTTCTCAACATGGTCTCTGATGAAGTGATGTCTGATATCAACATGCTTACATCTGGTGTGCAATACCGGATTTTGTGTAATAGCAATTGCACTATTATTGTCACAAAATATAGGTACTTCATTGGCTATAATTTTATAATCTCTCAATTGTTGTCTGAGCCAAAGAATTTGTGCACAACAACTTCCTTCAGCCATGTATTCAAACCCGGTAGTCTTGGTTTTCTCTCGAGGTCTGTTTTTTGAAAACCATGATATCAGTTTACTTCCAAGAAATTGACAAGTTCCTGTAGTTGATTTCTTGTCAATTCTACAACCACCATAATCAGCATCTGAATAACCAGTTAATTCAAGGTTATCATCAGCTGGATACCATAATCCTCTATTCATAGTGCCTTTAAGATATTTCAGAATCTTTTTAGCAGCTTCCATGTGACCAGCCTTAGGATTAACTTGGTAATCTTGCACATATCCCAACATCAAAGGTAATATCAGGCCTACTTGTTGTGAGATATAGTAATGATCCAATGATCCCTCTATAATCAGTATGATTTACTGACTTACCTTCAGGATCAGGATCCATCTTGTAGTTAGTATTCATAGGAATTCTAACTGCATTGCAATTTTGTACACCATACTTAGGAATCAGATCTCTAGTGTATTTTGCTTGATTGATGAATATTCCTTCCTTAGTCTGTTTCACCTGAAGTCCTAGAAAGAAATTCATTTCCCCATCATGGACATCTCAAACTTTCCTTTCATCAGAGCAGAAAATTTCTCACACATCTGATGATTTGGAGATCCAAATATGATGTCATCTACATAAATTTGAACTAGTAAGATATCCTTCCCATCTTCTATCCTGAACAAGGTTCTATCAACAGTTCCTTTGATAAAGCCATGGTCAGTAAGAAATTGAGAAAGAGTATCATACCATGCTCTGGGTGCTTGCTTCAGACCATACAAGGCTTTCCTGAGCCTGTAAACTTGGTCATTCTGACAGAATCCTGGAGGTTGTTCCACATAAACTTCTTCCTTAAGCACACCATTCAGAAATGCACTTTTCACATCTATCTGATAAACTGTGAATTTCATATGGGCAGCATATGCAAGAAACAATCTAATGGCTTCTAGTCTTGCAACAGGTGCAAAGGTTTCATCATAATCCAAACCTTCTTCTTGACAATAACCTTGTGCAACTAGCCTTGCCTTGTTTCTTATAATGTTGTTGTTTTCATCTCTTTTGTTCTTGAACACCCACTTAGTTCCAATCACATTGTGTCTCTTAGGTCTGTCCACTAGCTCCCAAACTTCATTTCTTGTGAACTGATTCAGCTCTTCTTGCATAGAAGTAATCCAGAATGAATCTTGAAGAGCTTCTTCAATCTCAGTAGGTTCTTTTTCAGATAGGAAGCAGCAGAACAAAACACTTTCTCCATGGAACCTTCTTGTTTTAACACCTTTTGATAAATCACCCACAATCTAACTTGTAGGATGACTATCCAACCACCTTCTCCTTGATGTTCCCCCTTCAGTAGTATCCTCAACATCAAAAATGTTAGGTTCAGGTATTTTCATCAAACTCAGGGAACAACAGAAAAGGAGAGAGTGAATCATCTTCCTCAGGGGAAATTCCATTCAGAGTATTGTTAGTGACATTTTTTCCCCCTTGGTTGATAGATTCAGAGTTTGCTTCAGATGTGATCACATCTTCATCGGCATTACATACCTGAGTCTGAACAGGTGTATGTTTCGATTGGTCAGCTTCAGTGTGTTGACTTTCCTTCAGTGGAGAATTATCGTCCTGAGTTTCACCATCCTGAGTATTTCCATCCTGAGCTTCTTTATCTGAGTCTGATTCACTCCATTCATAGAAAGTGATTGACTTCTTCTTTTCGGGCTCAGAGGATGTTTTATCATTTTTCTTCAGGCTAAGTCTGGTGATTCTCTTTATTAGATCTCCTGAATCATGTTCTTGTTTCTTTTGAACACAAGTAGATTCAACAAAAATAACATGAGGTGTTTCTTCCACAATAAGGGTCCTACAGTTGTAAACTCTGAAGGCTTTACTGACTTCAGAATATCATAAGAATATCCCTTCATCAGCTTTGTTATCAAAAGTTTTCAACTGATCTTTACCATTATTGTGTATGAAACACTTGCAACCAAACACGCGAAAGAAAGAAACAAGAGGTTTCCTTTCATTCCACAGCTCATATGGTGTTTTTCCTTGAGTCTTTGTCAGCATGGATCTGTTCTGAGAGTAGGATGCAGTGTTGATGGCTTCAGCCCAAAATCTCTTAGGAATATCAGCTTCAACAATCATTGTTCTTGCAGCTTCTTCAAAGTCCTATTTCTTCTTTCAGCAACACCATTTTGTTGTGGGGTCCTTGCAGCTGATGTTTCATGAGCTATTCCATTTGCTGCACAATAATCAGATATAATATGGTTGATAAATTCAGTTCCTTTATCTGATCTGATTTTGACCACACTCAGATTCTTTTCAGTACTGAGTCTTTTCAGTAATTCAGGCAGTTTTGTCTGAGTCTCTTTCTTACTGAGTAAGAATATGACCCAAGTATATCTAGAGTAGTCATCAACTACCACAAGTGTATATTTCTTGCCATTAGTGCTTACAGGTGTTACTGAACCAAAGAGATCCATATGTAACAGTTGAAGTATTCTGTCAGTAGAAACCTCTACTTTGCTTTTGAATGATGCTCTGATTTTTTTTTCCTTTCTGGCAAGCATCACATATATGATCTTTACTGAATACTTCATTTGGTAACCCCCTCACAAGTGCTAATCTTGCAAGTTTATTCAGGGTTTTGAAGTTTAAGTGATTCAGCCTTTTATGCCACAGCCAACTGGTATCAGTAGACCTTTTTGCAACCAAACATGTATCTTTAGGAGTTAGTCTTCAATCATCAAGATACACATTTCCTTTTCTAGTACCAGTCAGTAATATTTGTTGTGAAACATTGTCTTTCACATAACATAAGTTCTTTGAGAACTCAACACTGAATCCTTTGTCACAGAATTGACTGATAGAAAGAAAATTATGCTTTAAACCAGACACATAAGAAACACCATGGATATGAACAAAATCCACTTCAAGAGTTCCATATCCTTCAGTCTGTCCTTTGTTTATATCCTGTCATGTGCCTTGAACATCCACTGTCCACATACCATGCTGCAGGAGCTACTTCATTTCCACTCATCAGGGCTATGTTGTCTTCATTCAGCTCAGTGTCCTTTTCCTTCTCCTGAAAAATAGATCAGTTCTTAGGTACCTATTTGGTGTAGGGTCCTACCAGGTTAGCTGTACCTTTTGGAACCCAAATCTGCCTGATAACTCTAATTACTTTAGAATGGCTGATTTGTCTCCCATATACATCTACATACACATTCACCACCCTAGGTGCCTTGGCAGTACCCTGTGTATGAGTGTCAACCTTAGCATGAACATGAGCCTTAGAATTCTTCTTGGGTTCAGGCCTCTTGTTCCAATGCTTTGGCCTTGGTGCAGCTGGTCTATGTCTCTGCTGACTTGGGTTTAGGAAACCTTTACCCTTAGGCAAGTGGGGTTAAGGTTGCCTGTACTGAAATTGTGGTCTTTCAGTAATCTGAGGACTTGGTCTTTTCAGCTGAGAATATCTCTGCTGAGTGTTTCTCTTCTGAAAATTCCTCTGATGGTTCAGTGCAGATCTCTTCCGGTTGATATTCTTAGCCTGAGGCTTCGAAGTACTGGCCTGAGGATTTCCTACTGAGTGTTCAGGTTTTCTAGCCTTTTCCTGAGGTTTGGGCTTTCTATCCTGAACTTTTAGTTTTTCTGAAACCATAGGTCCTTTACCCTTGTCTAAAACACGGGGTTGTTCTTCAGTAAGAAGATTAGTACATGTCACCGGTTTAACAAAGACAGTCTTAGTGCTACTAGAAGAAGCAGCATTCAGAAGACCTTGTGAGGTTCCCCCTGGATTATATCCCAATCCAGCCTTTATAGTTGCAGGTCTTTGATAACTCTGAATTTCATCTATTACTTTATATGCAGAATTCAATAGAGCTAACTTTCTCCGCACACTATCCTCACTTTTCTTTAGAGTTTCATGCTTCTCAAAGAGGTCATTGAATTCAGTCCTGATAAGCTAATTTTCCTCAGTGGATTTCTCTAATTTTCCATTCAGGGTATCTACCACTTTCTCCTTTTCTGAGAGTTGTACTTTTAGAACATCAAGTTCATCAGTAGTTCCCATTAATTGAGAAGTGATCTTAGCAGTATTAGAGTTTTTTCACCTCAGATTTTCAGCATTCAGTTCTTTATTCTGCTCTTAAGTGTCTATGAGCAGTTCTTGTAGCACAGAATAGTCCTTCATAAGATTCTCAAAAGAATCCATCAGGTCAAAGTTACTGGTTATAGATGAACTTGATAACTCAGGTGCTTGTGTAGGAGCAACAACAAAGATAAAAGATTTTACCTCCTCCATAGCAACAAGGCAGACATCATCACTGTCACTATCTGAGAACATTTCCTCTGAAGAGCTAGATCCCTCTTCAGATTGTTCTTCTTCTTCTGCAATCATAGCCTTCTTGCTAGAGATCTTTCTGTCTCTTTTGGCTTGTCTCTCCTTTCTTTCCTTGGCACTTAGTTCAGGACAATCATACTGGAAGTGGCCTTTCTTCTGACAGTTGTAGCATCTGTTGGCATCATCATCCTGATCACTTTCCTCCTTGATTTTGGAGTCCTTCTTTCTGGATGAGGATCCTTCAGTTTTGTGGTCCTTCCTTCTTTCAGTGGACTTGTCCTCAGCTTCTGAGTTATTTCTGTTCCTGTACCTGTTGTTCTTATAGTACTTCTTGTACTTTCCATATCTGCTATTGATTCTTTCAAACCTCCTTGCCAACAGTACTAGCTTATCCTCTTGCTCATCCGGATTTTTGGCAAGTGAGTTATTAGACTCCTTAGCTTTACAGGATTTATCTTTGGCTTTGAAAGCCACATTCTTGCTGGATGAAGATTCATCTTTGCTATCAGATTTCTTAGTTTTCTTATCAATCACAAATTCATAAGCCTTCAGTTCAGAGAAAACTTGTTGATATGGCATGGAATCAATATTTTTGGTGTTTTCAATCACCACAGCATGTATATCCCATTTCTTAGATAATCCTCTAAGAATTTTCTGTGTCACTTCTCTTTGTGGCTATCTTTTCCCAAGAGCATTAAGATCATTCATAATACTTGTGAATCTGACTTCGAGTTTGTCAATGGATTCACCATCTTCCATTTCAAAGCTGTCAAACTTTCCAATGGCAACAAAAAGTTTATTCTCTTTGATATTATCTGTGCCTTGACACATGATAGCAAGTGTGTCCCATATTTCTTTGGCAGTTTCACAGTGAGAAATCATCCCCATAACACCATCATCAATAGTGCTATATAGAGTATCTTTGGCAATATAATCTAGGTTGACTAACTTTCTCTCATCAGGAGTAAGTTGGTCATCAGGCTTAGGGAACTCATCTCTGGGATCATCTTTCTCAGCATTAGTGATCCTGAGATTTATAACAGTGTACTTAAATGGTCCTTAAGAGACTACTCTCCACATTCTTTCATGCTTAGAATACAGATGTGCCTGCATTCTCAATCTCCATAGGTCATAGCTCTCAACAGAGAACATAGGAAGTTTCTTTGAAGGTATGATGAATGAGCCTTGTAAGATATCAACAATAAGATCTATTCAGTTAGACCACCAAAGTCTTTTAGCAAATAAGACTATGACTACCAAAGCAAGTGGTCAAAATGAACCACTGCTCTGATACCACTTGTTGGTCCCAGTGAAAACGAGTCTTACACGTGTATGGGGGGAGAATACACGTGTTTAGTGATTTTTAAAACTTTTCTTTACTGAGATCAGAGGGGTCAGGATGTCCTGAGAATTTTGCCCTGAAAAGCACAATTTGCCCTGAGTCAAAGTCTAATGAGACAGTGATCCTGAGCAGCTTTCAGTAGCTTCAGATTAGCCCAACTGATCCTGAGTTTTATCAGAGATTCTAAGAAGCTTGGATCAGATAATTATCTTACTGAATACTCAGTAGAGTTAATTCAGTTTGGTAACTATCTGTTCCAGCTAATCAAGAGTGCGGAATGTGTTGGCCCTAAGTTTATACTCATTTTATATTGCTGAAAATCCTTTCCTTAATAAAACAGTCGTTAAGGCTGTGATCAAGTTTGATGCAAGTTCAGTAGATTTTTTCCAACTGAATATCACTAAAATCTCAGTATTCTTTCAGTGAAAATATGCAGCAGATAAAATGCAATACAGAAAGCAAACAACACAGCAAATTATAGTGGTTCAGAGGCAAAGCTCCTACGTCCACTCTCTCTGGTCTTCAGAGAAATTCCATAACACACTATCACCTAAAGCTTTCAGGCTGAACATAACAACTTACTAACTTTTCTACCTTGAGTTTTCTGGCTGACTCACTGCAGCTTACTTACTCAACACAGACAAGCTTTCTGACTGTCTAAAACAGCTTACTCACTTCTTCTCTAGAGCTTTCTGGCTGACTTAACTACAGCTTACTTACTCTTTACAACTCTTTCTTACCAACAAACACACAAACTACCCAGTAAAAGGGTTTGGGTTGGATTGGTTTCCAACTAGGGTGAGATATCCTTTACAATAAGAACAAATTCAAAGGCTAGGATATCTCTATTAAGCTTTGGATATATAACAAATCTAGGCTTAGTGAAATGAGCTCTCTTCAATGTGAAACACTTGGGAAATCTTAGGTTTTTCGAGTGCTTCAATTTGCAAGAATACGAATGAGCTCTGGAGTTGCTTTGATTTCCCGTAACCTTTCAATGGTGAAGGTCACTGGTATTTATAGGCAACTTCTCCAAGGTCACACTTGAAAAACTATCCATTGGAAGAGATAGCATCAAGGGCTTCTTCTCCTGGTTATTGATGAACAACTATTTCTAGGGTTTGAACACACCCTTGCATGTTTTAGGATATATACAACCATGTAGCCAATCACCAACTTCTGTGAACTGAAAAATATCAGACCTGGCATTTCTTCAGCGAGATGTCGCTTTTAGTGTCAGTAAAGTACGTTGTTGTTGTCTCTTCATTGGTTGAAATCTTTCTTTGAGCAGAGACAAACAAACGACTTTATTTAGGTTGACCTTTCTGAACTGATATGTTCCTTAATGTTCACAAATGTTTAACATTCTGTTTGTTTGTACTAGGAATGAACATAACACTTTTTCATTGAGATTAGTGGTTCAGGGTCCTTTTTGTTCAGTACACAAACAATCTTCAGGATCTTTGGTCTTCAGGATTCTTCTGAGTCTTCAGTACAATAGAATTCCCCGATCTATATCTACTGACTATACATGGTGCAGATAATCCTGATCTCTAATATCTATTGAAACCTGATCCTAATCCTATACTACCAAGATGTCCTGATACATGTCATACTCAGGGGTTTTGGGATCTAATCAAAATCTTTTATTTAAATTCATCTCCCAACACATCAGTATGATGTAAACACAACCTTTTTACATGATGATTTAGTTGAAGAGGTTTATATGACCCTTCCCCCTGGATATTGTTCTGCTTATGATTCAAGAGTGTGTAAGCTAAATAAAGTTTGTATGGTTTAAAGCAAGCCTCAAGGCAATGGTTTACTAAACTTTCTGAAACTTTGATAGAGTTTGGATATGTTCAGTCCAAAGCTGATACTTCTCTCTTTACAAAAACAACTGCTTCTTCTTTTACTGTGATAGTTTGTTATGTGGATGATATTATTATTACTGGTAGTGTATTGGAAGAGATCCCCAGTGTTAAAGCTCATTTACATGAAAAGTTCACTATAAAAGATCTTGGAACTTTGAGGTATATGCTGGGTATTGAAGTAGCAAGAAATGAATCTGGTGTTCAGTTGTGTCAAATGAAATATATGTTAGATCTTCTTACTGATTGTGGTCTACTAGCTAGTAAACCTTGCACAACACCAATGGATTCAAAACATACACACACTGATGCACCTTTACTTGAAAATCCCTCTGAATATGAAAGGATAATTGGCAAGTTGTTATATTTGACAATCACAAGACCTGATATATCTTACACAATGCAAACTTTGAGCCAATACATGAGCAAACCAAATGAATTCCACATGGTTGTTCTGTATAGACTCCTTAGATACTTGAAAGGTACAATAGGTCAAGGTTTATTCTATCCTACTAAATCTAACTTTAAGCTGCAAGCTTTTTCAAATTCTGATTGGGCAAGGTGTGAACAAACAAGAAGATTCATCACTGGTTTTGCTATCTACTTAGGTGACTCTCTCATCTCTTGGAAATCAAAGAAGCAGACCATTGTTGCAAGATCCTCAGCTGAAGCTGAGTATAGAGCTCTTTGTGCTACAAATTGTGAGCTCCAATGGATACTTTATATCCTCAAAGACCTGAAGATCAACCACACACAACCCTCCATAGTGTATACAGACAACAAGTCAGCTTATGGGATAACACATAATCCTTTTCTGCATGAAAAGTCCAAACACATTCAAATAGACATCCATTTCTCAAGGGACAAGATAAAGGAAGGTGTCATCAAGTTGATCCAAGTACCTACTTCTGAAAATCTAGCTGATGCATTGACAAAGCCCTTAGTTCCAGTTCTTCTCAACAGCATCAAGTCCAAAATGGGACTCTTGAACATCCACTCCCATTTTGGGGGGGTCTAAAGATATAAAAAACAATAAGTAGTCTTTTTTCTTAACTAATACCTTTTCCTTATAGAACTAATACCTTTAGTTATGACCGCACTCTATAAATAAGCGGCTCATTTGTAATTTTCATTTCATCAATTATGTTGTATCGTTTCTCTCTTTGTAACAAACTTTCATCTTCCATCTCAATAAGATTCATGTTGATTTCAAGATTTCATATCTTCTAAATTGTTCCAAATGAGTAATTGTCTGCCTATCACAGCAGCAAAATGTGCTGAAAAATAAAATATATATCAAATTGTAAAAAATAAAAGGATTATTTATAATATTATTAAAATAAAAGTATTGTTTCTAAATTATTAAAATGTTTAAAAAAATGTGAAATTAATTGTGATTTTCTCATTGAAGTTCAAGGCCGTAGTAGTTTATTTGGTTGCAAATGAAGAGTGTTTCAAATATTTTATATAAAAATTATTATGAAAGTGAAACAATTATAAAAAAGAATCTAAAATAGCGTACATATGTTCCAATTTTATTTTACCAATAAAAAATGACTTTTAGAAAGAAAAAAAGCAGTAAAAGTGTAAAACAATAAAAAGAATCTAGTACTACTTGCTGCTACGTTATTTTTGACGCACAATATCCGACGACTCACATTCGGTATATTTTATTAGTGTAACGTGTAGTATACTCCTACATGATAGCAATTATTTTTGTTCAAAAAATAATAATATTAATCCAAAATGGCAATCTGTAAATTTACTCCCATATGTGCCCTTTGAAATCTTTGTATTTTTTTGGGACTAAGTCTTGTATGCATCAGAGTGCATTTCATAATATATTTTAAAATCATATAATTTTTTATACTGAAAAATGTAATTTGTTTACACTGAATCGTGCAACTATTAATATGAAAAAATAATTGCACGATTTAATGTAAATAAATTGCATCTTTCAATATAACAAATTATATATTAAAATATATTATTAGTGCACGATGCACTTGAATGCAAAGGAGACCCGATATTATTTGAGGTGGTTTTCTTGCCATGAAGTATGATATCTGAGGACACATTTTAGCCTTATAAATGGTAATCATATTTCGAATTGACTTATGATTCGACTTTTGGTTTGTGAAATTTAATTATTGGAAATTATTGGCCCTAATTTGCTTTCCAGTAATTTTTTGCTTATTTTCTCAATTTATGCACTTTTTGAAGCTATAAGTGCTTTGTTTTCGTGTCGGTGGTGGATCGGGCAAACGCATCCCATTTGATGCCAAATACTTTTCTATTACTAATTTATAATTATTGATTAAAAGCTAAACTACCTAAATTATTGTTTCGATTAATCTCAGGGGTGGACGATTTTGCCATCCAGTTTATTCACTCAATCAACGTGTAAATTATTTGCAGATTATATATAGATTCAGATTATATATATACATACCAACGAAATATTAATTATCTCTAATTTTAAATTATCTACATTAATTTTAGTACTTTTCGCTTTTGCTTTAATTTCTTTTTCAAAGTAAAATCCACGACCTCAAACATTTACAATAAAATATTGTACATGCCTAAAATTGATGACAATTACTTGCAATTAATATAAAGACAATATTTTTGTAAATAATCGAAAAAAAAATACTATTTCTGAATATGTCCCACCATCAATGATATAATGCGATCGATAATAAGTGGAATACAATAATTTCTTTTTTTGACATTTCTTAAAACAAAACGCTTCCACATTTTAGGCGTAGTCAATTTTATGGATCAGGTTGAGCACCAACATTTCCAAAATTGTGTAAATCCAATCTTGATTTATCTAAAATTCAAATTTTATGATTAATATCAATCAAAAGGGAAATTAGAAAAAAATAACAAGAATAATAGATAATCTTCATTGTCTTTTAGCATAAAGATATAATTGGATTTTGAAAATGATTAGTCAGCAATTAAAATTTGGAAATGGATCTGGTCTTTGTCTGTAAACAGATGTTGTCTTGTACACACACACTATTGGATCATCTGGCACACACATACACATTGTGTGTGTGATGTGATCGATAGTGGAGATGATGACACATTACCCACATGTACAGCAGGGAATCCCTCCCCTTAAAATTCACGTTTTAGTTACTCCTTTCATATGTAATAAATTAGGCTACATCTTGTATATATGCATGCAGGTACACCGTGCACTCATAGTGCATTTTAGAATCGTGCGACTTATTATATTTAAAAGTGCAAATTATTTACACTGAATCGTGCAACTATTAATATGAAAAAAATATTTGCACATTTCAGTGTAAACAAGTTGAACAAATTGCACGATTTTAAAATATATTATGAGTAACGGTGCACTTAGGTGTACATGAGACCCACTCAATAAATTTTAACCCTAATATTTAAAAAAAAAACAAATCACCCTAAAACTTTCAAATATGGTTAAATGACCAAAAAAATATCTCAAGTAAGAGAAAATATTAGTTTGACTACCTTCCATTTCTTGTTCATTTTATGGTATCCAATGCTAACGTTATAATCTTGCAACTGAAAAAAAAAACATTTTCCCAAAATGTAGCATAATAAATAATAAATAAATGGATGAAAGGGTACTTCCGTCATTTACGACCGTCGTCATCAACTACCCAAGTTAGACAAGCTAGAAATAATTAAGCCTAAAGCTTTCACCTAATATCTGATCAACGTATCTTAATTTGACCCACCGAAGCTTCTCTATTTCATTTTTAATTCCCTATTTGTTATACCGAGAAAATATTAAAATGTACAATACGAGAACCGATAAAAGCTTTTATTATATTTTGAGGCTGGGTATTTTATAGTGTATTTTAAATATATATTTAATTTATTAAATTAAAATATATAATTTATTATATTAAAACGTGTAATTTGCTTTACGAATGTAGATTGTATATTTCAATGTAATAAATTATATATTTTTAAAACACACCATAAAATGCACGGTGTACTTAATGCTCAAAAAACCCATATGCGGTATGTCCCAAAATAATACTCTTTAATTTTATTTTTTACATAAAATTAATAAAATATTATTTATTATGTTTGAAATTTTAAATTTATGTAGATAGTTCTTGATATAATCTTGCTTATTGAATATAAAATAATAATATTCAACCTCAATGTACATTTAATAGGTGTAAATAATTTGCACCCTTCAAGAAAAAAAAATGAAACTATAGTTTTGACAATATAAATTGTCCAATGAAATTTATTTTTAATATAAAATTAATATTATTACATATATAAACTCATATAACTACTTTTATAAATTTATATTAAAAATATTTAATATTATAATTTTAATTTATAAAAAATAATAATATTAGCTAATTAATATAGTGATATTAGTTCGTGAATATAATAATGTAAACTTAGTACAATTAACAAGTTTCAAACTTTCATCATGGACTTTATCTTTTGAAAAAATTGATAAAAATTTATATGAACTAAGTTCACGGTAAACTTAATTTTTTAATATCATTGTTATGTGTAAAAATTATCACTGTTATACATAAAATTTATTACTATTATGAACAAAATGCATAAAAGTTCTCATTGTTCAGTAATTTTTTTTATACATAATAATAATAATTTTTACATATATGCATATACCTAATTCAAAGGAGTATTATTCAAACAAAATACAGACCATTAATTTTAGGATGAAGGAGCAATAAATAACAATTATTATTATTTTAATAATATTAACAGTGTCACTCTTCCTCTTGTCAAGTGTCAAAGGGAATACTGTTACGTACACAAGAGATATAGAGAGAGAAAGTAGCATGCTCTTTTAGAGAGAGAGAGAATCGACTCTGCTGCCATTGATATAGCATGGGCAGCAAAGAAACAGCAAACAATCAAACGAGCGCTTTAGATCTGCCTTCCTATTTCCACTCATTTCCGTCTCTGATTTTCAATATCAACATCAAACGAGTGAGAATTTCCGTGAGCTTGACTCGGCATTGATCCGCCGATTCGATTGAATTTTCCTCATTATCTCTGCATTTCTCTCTTGTTGTAGCTTTTATCCTTTTGTGTTTTCAGCTTGAAATTAGAATTAGGCTTTTGGAATTGCGGTTGCAGTCGTAGTGTTCGATTGAATGGTGATTTGCCGGCGGTGCTCGCCGGAGCTCCGGTGAGTTTCCAGGAAGAGCTCCGGCGGTGTTTAGGGGAGTGATTTCAGAGAGTAATGTGGGATCGAGGGTAAAATTGGAAAAATGTTCAAGGCGGCGCGGTGGAGGAGCGAGAAGAACAAGGTCAAAGTTCTGTTCAAGTTGCAGTTTCATGCAGCTAAGGTACTATCACTCTCTGATTGCATATACACATTACAAAATCATAGATATAATCACACCTTGTAAGCGTTTCTGTGTGTTTTTTCATTTGTATCTAATGTGTGCATTTCTGTCTCATTCTTTGATTTGATGAGCAAATGCATTTCAAGGTGGGATTTGAGTTCTTATTTGATGAGGTGTTGAATGGATAAACAAATGTAGAAGAATCAAAGCTCAATTCAGATGATTAAGTTTCTCTTGATATTCAGTATCTGACTTCTCTAATCTCTCTGCATTCTTAAATGGCATTTGAACTAACAATTAATTAGTTGAAATACTATGCTCTAGAAAAGCAGAGAAGATCAGGACTCCTGGTTTTTGGATCTTTGCTTTTAGAAATTTCTTTCTATGCAAAGTGTAGAAATGTCTAAAATTACACTAGAGGTTGAACTGATTGATCACCCTTTCTGATTAATTAGGTGCCACACTTTGGAGATGATGCATTAATGATATCTGTGGTTCCTGCTGATGTTGGAAAGCCCACTGTAAAATCCGACAAGGCATCAGTTCGAGATGGGAGTTGCATCTGGGATAATCCTGTCTATGAATCTGTAAAGTTCAATCGGGACCCAAAATCAGGAAAGATTCATGAGAGGATATACTACTTTGTTGTAGGGACGGTATGAAAATGTTACAGAAATGGATCTTTATTCTTTGCTTTGCTCCCAAGCGATGATCTGAAGCTAACACTTCTTTTATGTTGCATTGAAGGGGTCATCTAAAGCTGGAGTGCTTGGAGAAGCTTCCATCGATTTCTCAAATTATGCAGAAGCAACTAAGGTCTGTTTGGTGTCTCTTCCCCTCAAGAATTCAAAAACCGATGCTGTACTAAACGTATGCCCCTTCATCTCTTTCCGAATGCTTCAATATCTTAAATCATAAGAAGTGTTTGATTGGATTGCTGTTAATTCTTGATGTTTTTCGTTTATTACTGTCACTCAACAGGTTTCAATTCAGAGGATGCAGGAGTCCATTGATCAAAGGTGCTGTTGAGTACTTCTGTAATAATGTTTTCCTTCACATTTTTCACATTCAC
Source organism: Stenogyne calaminthoides (assembly GCA_037126765.1). Taxonomy (NCBI): domain Eukaryota; kingdom Viridiplantae; phylum Streptophyta; class Magnoliopsida; order Lamiales; family Lamiaceae; genus Stenogyne; species Stenogyne calaminthoides. The sequence goes on along the minus strand of JBBCBC010000008.1, from coordinate 16,273,695 downwards.
GGATTAAAATGAGAATGTTTATGTTTATCACAGAGAGGTTGAAGAAATTGAGAATACGAAGTTGGATTACAAAGTTAACAGCTTGAAGTCACAGTTGGACAATGGCGATAAAGATGAAACTGTTGAAAGCAATTCTGATGTAATCTCATGTTTCCCTTTCTTAATTTCTGTTGTTATAGTTCGTTAATGGAAAATACTTCTATGCACCAGTTGCACTGTGCAACTCAAGTGCATCTTTTAATGGTATTAGTTTCTTAAAGGTATTATTTGTTTTCACTTAAAAGTATTAGTTGTTTTTCTTTGAACAGTTTTAGTATGGGAATTACATATCCATTTGCTTTCATTTTCTTTTAACAGGATGTGTCTTTGAGCAAAACTGTTGCCCAAATTACCGAATTCAACGGGACCCGGCGAGGATCTAGTGGATCCGATCTCACAATTTCAAGCTCAGACAGCAGTTCGGGTGTTGAAATGCCTTGGCAACCCCAGATGAAGCCCGAGAGTGTTCACCCGGAGCCCGTTGGACTTTTATCGTCTCTGACGCATCAGGGCCCAAATTCTGATACCTCAGGGCCCGACGAGCAGCAGAGATCACAGTGGGAGTGGCTGGGAAATTCGTGCAATGAAGTTAGTACAGACGACTCTTCGAGCACTCCACGAGATGCCTTTCCAAGGCAGCATTTGGATGAGTCCTCAGATATTGTGATTGAGAAACTGAAATCTGAAGTTGCTGCTTTATCAAGGCAGTCGGAGATGTCTGAATTAGAACTTCAGACTCTTCGTAAGCAGATTGTGAAGGAGAGTAAGAAAGGCCAAGATCTCTTTAGAGAGGTTGTTTGCTTAAAAGAGGAAAGAGATGTCTTAAAGGGACAATTCGAAAAGCTCAAAGTTCAAGGAACTAGAAGCAATTCTAAATTCGAGGGAGGAGATTCAAGGGTTATTGTTGAAGAACTTAGACAAGAGCTGAATCATTCAAGAGAACTTAATGCCAATCTCAGAGTTCAACTCCAAAAGACACAAGAATCGAACTCTGAACTGATTCTTGCTGTGAGGGACCTCGATGAGTTGTTGGAGCAGAAAAACAGGGAAATATTGGTAAAAGATATCGATGAGAAGTTTCAAGAAGCTGGGCCCACTCATCGAACAGACGATGATACTGATGATGAAGAACAGAAAGCTCTAGAGGATCTAGTGAAGGAGCATGGTGATACAAAGGAAGCATATCTTCTAGAACAACAGATCATGGACATGCGTAATGAAATTGAAATTTATAAACGGGATAGAGATGAATTTGAGATGCAAATGGAGCAGCTTGCTCTTGATTATGAAATCATGAAGCAAGAAAATCACGAAATGGCGTATAAGCTGGAGCAGAGCGAGCTTCAGGAACAACTGAAATTGCAATACGAGTGTACGTCCTCGTATGCTTCTGCCCAAGAATTCGAAGCCCAGATAGAAAACCTCGAGAATGAACTCAAAAGGCAATCAGAAGAATCAGCTGATGCATTGGTGAAAATAAGTGAACTAGAAGCTCATGTCAAGAGCCTAGAGGAAGAACTTGAAAAGAAATCACAAGGATTTGCAGATGATCTTGATGTTCTTATGCAGGCCAAAGTAGAGCAGGAGCAAAGAGCAATAAAAGCTGAGGAAACTTTGAGGAAAACACGGTGGCAAAACGGTAATACCGCAGAGAGGCTTCAGGATGAATTTAAAAGGCTTTCTGTGCAGATGGTGTCTGCATTTGAGGCCAATGAGAAATTAGCTACCAAAGCTGTAAAAGAAGCTGATGAGCTCCGAATAGAGAAAGCCCATTTAGAAGAAATAATTCGTAGAGCTTCAGAAGAATACCAATCAGAGAAGGACCATTATGAGGATAGATTGCATCAGCTTTCTAGCCAAGTGAAATCCACGACGGATCAAATAGAACAGATGCAATCAGAAGTTGAAGATAAAACGGTGCAGATTTTAAATCTCGAGAATGAGGTCGAAACATGCATGACTAAGAATAAAGAGGAGGTAAACAGTAAGGAGACATTATTGTGTGAGATAGAACAAATGAGAAGCTCCATTAAGGAAATGGAATTGCTAGTGGAGCAAGGTAATGATGAAAGAATGGAACTGGAAAACAGGTTTACATCACTGAAAAGTGACGCTGAAGATTCGCAGAAGGAATTGAATAAAATGAGAAGTCTTGTGGAAGAAAAAGAATTGGTAATTGAGAATCTGCAATCAGAACTGGGCTCTCTTCAATCACAGTATACAAATATGAAACGTCTTCTAAGAGATAATGAGTTGGAGAATGATGAATTAAGGAAACAGAATGTTGTATTGAAAGGTGATTTGAAGAAGACCGAAGATGCACTCAGTGACCTAGGTACAACTCTTGATGCAATCAGAACAAGCTCAAAAGAAGCGGCAAATCTTGAGGAGAGAATTAAGTCACTTGAGGTAAACTTGCACCTTTTTTACATAGATTAACACTTGCTTTAACCGAAATGCTGTTCAGTAAAGAAACAGCTATTACTGTTCAACGAAAACAGCTAATACTGTTCAACGAAAACAGTTGACACTGTTTAGTGAAAACAACTAATACTGTTGAGTGAAAACAACTTACACCATTTAAAAATACACACCACTTGCACGGTGCAACTGGTGTATACAAGAATTTACCTTTTACATATGTTATTATCCACTGAATGCCATTTTAATACTGAAACTGTCTCAACTACAAAGATGGAAGTAATGCTTCTTAATTTTTTGATGGTGGTATGAATATGTGTGTGCGAGCTTCCTTTGGAATGTGTGTTTTTTTTTTCTCTTTCCATTTCATTTAATTGGCAGAAAATGTTGGGCTTCAAACTACTTATTTAAGGAGTATAATTTTTATTTTTTTTAAGGAGTATACTTATATGCATTTAAATTATGGAACAATGATTTCACAGGGTCAGATCGAGTTAAAGGAAAGTGCTCTGGATACGTCAAGTAATGCATTTCTAGAGAAGGAAATGGATCTTCGTAACAAAATTAAAGAGTTGGAAGAAAGACTGGAGGTGCTCAACCACCATTACGAAAATGAAGTCGAGAAGGTTGATATAATTAGCATTCCTTTACTTTGACTATAGATTCGTACTGGATTAATGTACTTATTCAGCTGCTAATACTATTTAATTAAATGTCTACATCTGTATATATATGTAATATTGCTTGAAGTACAGAAACTCAGCAGCTACATATAAGCTCCATGACTAAGATGGAATGAACAGAAATGACCATTTACAGCCTTTATTTTTGCTCGATCTTTTTAAGTATTCTACCACTAGATATTTAACAATGTGTTCTCCTGTGATGCAGGTAGCTGGATTACCGACTGAAGAAGCAAGAAAAGGTGAAGAAGATCCAATTAATGCAAACAGGTATGAAGCATTATCAAAAAGCAAGGAAGTAACTATCTCCATATCTCACCGATACATGATATATCCAATATTCATAGTCACTGATATTGATGCAGGCGAAAACGTATTTCCATAATATTCGTTAAGTATAAAAAATTTCGGTATCTGTTAATTTTCAATTGAGCCTAATGTCAGGAAAATATCAAGAAAACGTCAAGACTCATTTCGGAAAATATCAATAAATGCTGGAGTATATGTATATTTACCACGAATGTAAATTTTTGTTAATTTATGTATTACATTTTTTTAATTGAATTTTCATAAATTTTTAAATGAGGATAACCTTTTTCACCATCTCACTGTACAAATACATTTACAATTGAAGCAACGACAAAGAAGGCTGTACGGATAATGCTGTACACCTCGATGAGTTAACAAATGAAACAACATTACTGAAGGAGAGGAACAAATTAATGGAAGCAGAGTTGAAGGAGATGCAGGAAAGATATTCGGAAATAAGTCTCAAGTTTGCAGAGGTGGAAGGCGAAAGGCAGCAGCTTGTAATGAAAGTACGCAACCTGAAGAACAGGAGGAAATCATAGCATTCGATTTGCTGAACTGGTTCGACCAAGTACATATATATAGGTATGTTAACCGTTTCACTTCAGTGACTTCATTATAGACAGATTTTGCAGAGTTTTTTCAAGAATAATTATTTTATTTTATTTTTGTAAATTGCTTTATGTGTCTGTATGTATCCCAGAATATATATAGATGTTGTCAGTTCCTTCATTTCATTATCAAATGCAATACAAACATAGATTTGGTTTCATGTGAAACAATACTTTTATATGAAACAACTAATACTACCAAACTAATACCTTTTAATGAAACAGCTAATACTACCAAACTAATACCTTTTAATGAAACAATTAATACTATTTAAAAATACACATAAAATGCAAACCCCAAAAGGGTCTTTCGCTAACTGGGAACACTGAACCTAATATTTATTTGTTTTGGTTCTGCAATATCCCTTGCTTACGAAGGGTTTGATCATGAATATATGTTATTTTATTGTTCAAGTCATTATTATTTCAGATGGTGTTATTGGAATCAGATCTTGTGTTACACAGTGCAATGTCTTCTATTACATTATATTTGACTATTTAAAATAAATCGAGTTACATCAGCCTATGTATGTAATATGTTTACAAACCATGAAATAGTGATTAGATAAAATCCAACTTATCTGGATAATCCTTGTTCTATTGACTACTGCACAGCTATTTAGTAAGATATAAATAATTGGGTTAATTACATATTGCAATCTGTACAATTGGTTCTTTTACAAATTGCAACCTATACTATTATTTAAAACAAAATGCAACATGTATTAATAAAAAGTGATTGATTCCAATCCCGGTTCACTTTTTTGTGAAACTTTCCAGCTAGATATACTAAAGTGATATATTGTATATACAACAATGCCAAAAAGTATTTTAGCACACATCGAATAGAAGAAATTTGATAAAAAAAATCAGAAAAAGTGAGTTGGGGTTGGTATTTGTCAATTTTTACTTATATAAATTGCATTTTATTTCAAAAAACAGTACAAAATTGTAATTTATAAAAAAGATAATAATCTAAATTGCAATTTGTTATTAACCCTTACTTTTGAATGCTTGTTCAATGTGTGTGTTAGTGTGTCTATATATGTGTGCAAATAATGCACTATATTTATTATTGGAGATGAGGTTGGAACAGTAGCTAAACTTAATTTTGGTCCCATGCATGTGGCACAATTTTATTTAAGAACATACTCTACCTACTAACATGTGATGTCGTAGTTATTTTATTCATTTCATTTCAAATATATATGGAGTTGACTAAAAATTTCACATGATTCGATAAACATAAAACTTTCATCAGTACTAGATAGTCAATCTAATTTGATTAAGAATGCACAATGTACTTAATAATATAATGAGATTTATTGTTTCAAAAAAAATAAATATATATATATATATATATATAATTAGATTTCTTTTATTAAAAGGCTAGGTCTCATATGGAATTAGTGCATGGATCTTGGATACATACACCCGCCCCGACCCTATCAAGCACTGAACTCAGGTCACATATAGAATACTATTTTCAGAATTTCTTAATTCATTTTTTATATTTCTGTTGAGAAAATCGTGCTCTCCTTCTTCTCTCCAAATTATTCCTATTTCTTCTTCACGTTTCCTCTTTTCATACCTTTAAATCTCTCAAATTTTCACCGTTTTTCTTCATTCCAAGTGAAGAAATAGTCTTCCTCACAACCATCGATCAACTGTGTTTCAACAATTTTAGATGACGATAGCCAATTCGGAAACTCCGGCCCCACGGGAATGTTTTTCGTGGAGAATCGACCTGAGATCCGGCAGGTACGTGAATCCGAACGTGGAATTCACGGTGGCGACCTCTGCCTCCGTGAGGCCGCGCTCCACTGAAACATTTGACGAACAAATGTAGAGTATCACGTTCTTCCGCGTATGCTGCGTACGAGAAGCAGAAGGTAGAGACGTGGATCGAAAACTCGGCAATTGCTCAACCACCGCCATCGCCATTGGAGGCCGATTGAGACCTTCACATATAGATAGGTAGATAGATACATAGAGGTGTATGTAGAGATGATTGAACGTGCGACTTCCTATCACTAGAACATGCAACTTTCTATCAATGAAATATGCAACTTTCTATTAATGAAACATGTTAAATCATATTATTGAACGTGTAATTTCATATTTTTATGAATTCTAGTTGTATGTTTCTATGTTTTCTAGTTGCAGGTTCAATATTAGTTAGTGACATGTTTCTATATTATATAGTTGCACGGTTCAGTATTAGTAATTGGATGTTTATGTGTTATATAGTTGTATGATTATGTATTATCTAGTTGCATGTTTTTAGGTTTTCTAGTTGCACGGTTCAATATTAGCTAGTTGCATGTTTCTGTATTATATAGTTTTATGTTTATGTGTTAGCTAGTTGCATGTTTCTGTGTTATATAGTTTTACGTTTCTGCATTAGCTAGATATATGTTTCTATGATTTTTTAGTTGCACGGTTTAGTACTAGCTAGTTGCACGATTCTGTGTTATATAGTTGTATGTTTCTGTATTAGCTAGTTGAATGTTTCTGTATATATATATTTTCATTTTGCCCAATTCTTCATTTTTCATTGACTTCACCTAATTTATCCCCAATGCCAAAACTGGCCATTAAATTAAAAAAATAATAATAAAAAAAAATTGTTGAGTCTAGAACTTTGAACCTTTACATTGAGAACAAGATGTTCAGCCACTAGCATAAAGCCGAATCTTACAGAATTTGCGACACAATAATGTCTTGACTAATAGGCGTGACCCGCTATTTTAAATGGGTCACCTATGCCCGACTGTACGATGAACTTAGATGCACAAGAGATGCACTCTTATAAAAAAACTTCAAACTGTATGTTTAACAAATATGCCAAATCTATAATTTTTTATCCAATTTTTGGTGTCAATGTGATAGAATTATAAGTCATTTAAAAGTCTGAACTTATAAAAAGGTGTATAATTAATTCATTTTTATTATTTCGTAAAATGAATCAACATATATAATAGCCCCGATCTTATCAACTTAATTGAGTTAATATAAAAAAAATCGTCTCGTAATTTATACGGTGTCAAAATTTAGTTGTGTATGTCCTTATTTTTTTCAATTTTGATCATTTTAATTTTAAGGAAGAAAAAACATACATAACTAAAATTTTGATTTTGTATGGTTTGCCTTTTCAATTTCATTTGTTTTTTATGTAAGTTCACATTTCAATTCTAAATCGGAACGCAGTTTTCCGGCGTGAATTTTTTTTTTCCGGACTCGGAACGCAGTTTTTCCGGCGAGGGGATTTATGTTTTACTGAGATTTTTTCAAGGTCAATTTTTTAAGGACATGAACATCAACGCCATTCGGATATATGATCGAAAAGTGATATTCTGGGCGCCTATTTTTGCTGGCCTCGAGGGATTTTGTTTTATGGGAGATTTTGGAGGATCCTTTGTAGGAATGTGAACGCTTTCCGGATAGATGATCAATAAGTGATATCCTGGGCGCCTGCAAATATTATGGGATCATGATCGGGGAGTTTTTTGGGGTTTGCTCAAAAGATCTCCTTTGGGAATTTATTGCTTTGTGATCCTCTGGGTATTTGTGGTGCTGTTTTAAGGGGATTCTGATTGATTGGCTATTAAGGTTTCTTGATTCTGGTTTGCTATATAATTTGGGCCTCTGATTAGGGGTTACCTATTCGATACACTCTTTTGGCTAGGGTTTCACATAATGGCTGGATCTATTACTCTTTGCTGTTACGATGGATGATCTGATGCGCAAGATGAATTTGAACGCGGAAGAGGATGAGGAGATGATCGTTGAATTGGACGATGTCGAAGAGAATGCAGAGAGCATGGAACTCTGCATTGTGGGCCGGTTTTTGACTGATCAGGGTTTGAATTTCAATATCCTGCGCAGCCGAATGGAGAGTGTGTGGCGGCCAAAAAAAGGGGTGACTATTAAAGAAATTGGGAATGGCCGAGTTCTCTGTCAGTTCTACCATGCCCTTGATATGAATCATATCCTCGATGGGGGCCCGTGGATGTTTGGCAATCATCCGCTAATCGTCCATCCACTGAAACTTGGAGAAAACCCTCGCTCGGTTCCTTTGAACATGATACAATTCTGGGTTCGGGTTGATAATGTCTCGGCGGGCCTATTCACTGAACATGTTGGCCGAATGTTGGGGAATTTCATTGGTCGGTTTCTGGATTATGATAGCTCTAACAAAGGTTCCGCGTGGTTAAATTTTATGCGGATTCGGGTGGAGCTAAACACTGATCTTCCATTGAAACGATGGAAGTATCTAAAGCTAGCGAACGGAACCTCGGAGAAAGTCACTTTCCACTACGAGCGACTGAATTTGTTTTGCTTTGTGTGTGGGAAACTTGATCATACGGAGAGCTTTTGTGACTTGGTCTTCAACAACGGAAACGGTGTGGTGGAGAAGGGTTGGGGTCCGAAACTGAAAGTTACGGAGTGGAGTGGACGGCCTTAGAAGGAAAAACAAATGGGCGCATGAAGGAGACACGGCGGAGATTCGAATACCGGAGGTGGAATGGCGGGGGAAACAAATCCCATAAATCTCGGAGCTAATGCTGGCAGTTCCGGTCCTTTTGGAGAGGGCGATAATCACGTGATCGTTACTTCGGGATCAAAGGTCAAAGAAATTACTGCTAATCACGAGACTTTCTCAACGCATAACATACTCAAATTAAATCCTGTTTTTGAATTGGTGGATACTGAAGTTGAGGAGGGTGATGACGTGGATAATTTTGAATTGAAGAAAAGGAAGCGGGTGGCGGCCATGCATGCACGTGATATCAATTATGTGAATGATGATAACCAGATGGAGGATAGGGAGATCAATGCTACTGATGAGGGCTATTATTTTTTAACGGCAGGCCCGATCGCTCGGGTCGGCCGAGAATTATGATTGTGTTAGTCTGGAATTGCAGGGGACTAGGCCATCCCGTTGTAATTCTGCTTTTATCTGGGCTTGTGCATACCCGTAGGCCGGATGTTATTTTCTTGTGTGAAACTCTTTCTTTTTCTAATAAAATCAAAGAACTTCGAGTGCGTTTTTCTAATACTTGTAGGCATGATTGTGGTTTTTCTATTGACCGCATTGGTCGTAGTGACGGGCTCTGTGTTTTGTGGAAGAATTCTAGTGTTTGTGACTTGGCTAATTACTCCAAAAATCATATTGATATGATAATTAACGATCATGGAGGCCCTTGGAGGTTTACTGGCTTCTATGGCTTCCCGGAGGTTTATAGACGCCGTCAATCATGGAACCTTCTTAGACAATTGGCGTCAAATGATACTATTCCTTGGATGTGCGCTGGAGATTTTAATGATCTTCTATCATCGGATGAAAAAAGGGGGGGATCCAGCCGTCCGAACTGGATGTATAGTGGCTTTCGTGAAGCAATCCTTGATTACAACTTGAAGGATGTTGATCTTACGGGGTATGCATTTACCTGGAATTAGGACAGGGATTCTAATAATTTGATTGAAGGAAGGCTCGACAGAGCCATGGATAATCCAGGATAGCACGTTCGGTTTCCGCATGCTAAATTATGTAATCTGGTCTCTCCCATATCTGACCATAGTCCAATTCTCTTGGACACGTCCCCACGAGTGCAGGTTCACAGGACTCATAAATTTCATTTTGAGAACAACTGGTTACAAGAGCCGGATGTTGGAGACGTGGTTAGAAAGAGCTGTCTGGGGTTTCGAGATTTTGAATTAATTCCACTTCTTCATGCAACTTCGGGAGTCTTGCAAGACTAGGGAAGTCATATCACCCGAGCTAATTCTCTGAATAGAAAGGACCTGGAATCACAAATTACCAGGCTCCAAGAATTGAATAATCCGGTTGACAATGCTCGTCTTGTAGAAGCCAAATTAAGTTTGTCAAAGCTTCTTATCCAGGAGGAATAATATTGGAGACAACGTGCCAAAGTGTTTTGGTTTAAGGAGGGGGACCTTAAAACTCACTTTTTCCACCACATGGCGTCAGCTAGGAGGAAAGCTAATAAAATTGATGGGCTGTTCAATGCTGATGGAAGATGGGTATCCACGAAAACTGACTTGAACGATGTGGTGTTGAGGTATTTTTCCAACCTTTTCACTGCAATAGAAAATATTCAAGATATCGATAGGGTTACTTCGACTATCTGGAGTAGAGTTACTAGAGAGCAGAACGAGGCACTCACTCGGAGTTTTGATAGTGAAGAATTTCATATAGCAATCTCCCAGATGCATAAAGATAAGGCCCCGGGGCCCGATGGTTTCAATCCATCGTTTTATAAAAAGTTCTGGGCAACGATTGGTCCGGATATTGTTGAACATGGAATTAAGTGGTTGGAGACGGGGGTTTTTCCCAGTAGTCTTAATAACACAACTGTGGTGCTTATCCCGAAAGTGGACCAACCAAAATCAGTGAAGGATTTGAGGCCCATATCACTTTGCAATGTTGTCTACAAAATTGTCTCGAAGGTGTTGTGTAACCGGCTAAAAAATGTCTTGCCTTCACTCATCGATGAGGCACAATCTGCCTTTCAATCCGGTCGATCAATCCAGGATAATGCTTTAATTGCTTTTGAAGCCCTCCATAGCATTTCCCAACAGAAGGGTCGTCGTAAGGGGATACGGGGGGATGTTGCTCTAAAAATCGACATAAGCAAAGCTTATGACAGGGTTGACTGGAGGTATTTATAGGTTGTCCTTCGAACCATGTGTTTTCATGATGTTTGGGTGCGGTGGATGTCTATGTGTGTTCGTACGGTTTCCTATTCATTTCCAGTGAATGATGAGCTAGTGGGTCCCATTGTTCCGGGATGGGGTTTGAGATAGGGAGATCCCTTATCTCCCTACCTTTTCATACTTTGCGCTGAGGGCCTCTCGGGACTATTAAACCAAGAAAATAGGAGGGGGACTATACATGGTAATAGGGTTTGTCGACGTGCACCGACTGTTTCGCACTTGCTTTTTGCGGACGATTGCCTCCTTTTTTGTCGTGCAACGGTAGAGGAATTTCAATCGCTTAAGAACAACCTGAACCTCTATGAACGTGCTTCAGGCTAAGCTATCAACTATTCAAAATTGGGTATTCTTTTCAGCCCCAATGTGGATGAAGGACGACAAAGGGAATTAACCGAAATTCTGGGAGTGCATAACCCACTAAACACGGGAAGATATCTTGGTCTGCTCTCTTTGATAGGCTGGGGAAAAAAGGAGATTTTTAGATATATTAAAGACCGTTTGTGGTCGAAACTTCATGCATGGCGAGGGAAGAAAATTTCGAAAGCCGGAAAAGAAATATTAATCAAGGCGGAGGCGCAATCTATCCTGGCATATTGCATGAGCACATTTCTCCTTCCACCAACACTCATTGACGAACTTCACGTAATGCTTAATGCATTCTGGTGGGGCCATGGTACGGATCCAAAGAAGGGGGTTAAATGGGCGAAGTGGGAATCCCTTTGTAGGCATAAGAATGATGGGGGTATGGGCTTTAGAAATCTCCATATGTTCAACATAGCCATGCTTGGAAAGCTAGTTTGGAGACTGCACACGAGTCCATCTTCGCTTGTGGGTAGAATTTTAAAGGCTCGATATTTTGCAAGTTCGGATGTGCTTAGAGCTAGCCTGGGAAACAATCCTAGTTATACGTGGAGGGGCATCCACACGGCCCCGGGGCTGGTTAGACGGGGTATTAGGTGGAAAGTTGGCGATGGTAATATGGTCTGCATATGGGGTGATCCTTGGTTGGATAGCGATCTTGGCTTCAAAATGACAACCCCAGCTGTTCCAACTTTTGAAGATATGGTTGTACATGATTTGTTCATTCCTGGGACTAGACATTGGGATCACACACTTATTATGGAGGCATTTAATTCAGTGGACAGTGCCAAGATATTGCGAACTACACCTGCTCCGGTGATGTTCCAGATTTACTCACGTGGCATTTTGAACCGAGGGGTCGTTATACCGTGAAATCGGCCTACCATCTTGCTATGAGAATTATTGATGACATCCAAGTTTATGATGATACGGCTTGGATGAAAATTTGGAAATTCAGGGTCCCTCCAAAAACACGAGTCTTTTATTGGAGGTTGTGCAAAGGTTACCTTGCGGTGAGGGCTAGGATAGCCAGGTGGTATCCGAGTACCTCTAGCCTTTATCCGATGTGCTCGATGATGTGTGAGACGAGCTTGCATCTGTTCATCGATTGCGAATATGTGCAGGCTTGCTGGTCCGAAGTGCAACTCTGGAATAAAATTGATGCTCTCTGCTATGAAGTGGACTCTGCGAGCGACCTTTTCCTAAAATTTGTAAGGGTGTTGGACGAGATTGAAATGGAACAGGCAATGATGATCTTATGGGGGGTTTGGCGTGCTAGGAACGATATGGTGTGAAATGATACTCAATCACATCCTTCACGAGCGGTGGGTTCTGCCATGTTCTTCCTTAAGGAATGGCAAGATGTTCACACACCTCAGACGCGACGTGAGCGGATTTCATGCAAGGGCTGGCATGCTCCGGCCCGGGGCTATGTTAAAATAAATGTCGACGCGGATTTTTTTGAAGATTCTATAGAAACGGGGATTGGAATGGTTGTACGCGATGAGGAATGAGAATTTATTACGAGCAAGACGTTGGTGCAACCGGGGTTGATGAGTGTGAAAGAGGGTGAAGCTTGGGGTGTATCCATGGCCATAAAGTGGGTTGTTCAGCTTGGTTTTACACATGCTGTCGTGGAGACTGATTCTAAGCAGGTGGAAGAAGCCTACAAACGGAGGGATCGGGGAAACACGAGTTTTGAGGATTATGTAGAAGAGGGTTTGGCGATCATTCGCGTAAATCCGGCTATTTCTGTTACTTTGGTTTGTAGAGATGCCAACTTGTTGGCACATAATTTTGCACGGGCTTCTCGGAATTTCAATAGCCCTTGTTGTTGGGTCGATCCACCAACCTTTGTGATTGGCCTTCTCAATAGATGCATCTCTTCCATCTAATCTTCTTTGTTTTCAAAAAAAAAAAAAAATCAATTTATTTTTTTATGTCCAATTTTAGACATCATTTTTTTTTTCAGTCTTTAAAAATGTTCAAAATTAACACCAAATTAATAAGAGTTAAAAAAAAATACAAGACTAAAATTGGATATTGCCCAAATTAATTTCATCCCCACTGATAGAAAATAATGGTGTTTTTATGGCATCACAATAATACATGAGCAACACTCCTGTGAACTAGGTCTATACATGAACTCTATTATTGTTATATGTAAAAATTATCACTGCTATGTATAAAAATTTTCACAATTTAAAAATATAAAATATTTTTAAACATTGAGAATTTTTATACATAGCAAAAATAATTTTTATGCATAACAATGATAATTTTCACACATAATATCGATACTAAAAAAATCGAATTCACCGTGAACTTGGATTCACACAATTTTTTATCATAATACATATACATAGCTTACAACCAAAAAAATATTAATATAAAATAAAGAATATGTAAGAATGATACGAACGGAAATTTCTTTGGTTAGGTGCTATATTATATATATATATATATATATATATATATATATATATATATAAAATAAAGAATATGTAAGAATGATATAAGCGGAGTACAATTTATTTACACTACACAGTGCAAATTATATATTTCAGTATATTAAATTATATGTTCCAAAAATACACTATGCACAAACTCAATTTCTTTAATCATTAGAACGGCGATCTAAAGATTACTCTTATGTTCTAGAAAGTTGGAATGCTATATAAAGGCTAAAATAAGCTAAAATCGATTATTAATTTATGCGTAATAAAGATATGTAGATGGAGCTTCATTACTTCGAACGATCATCAATATAAATGACAGCTATATACTGTTTTTACAGCTTCTACAAATCATGGTGGGAAAACCCGGTGATTTCAAAACGGACGGACCGGCGGTTCAACGGTTGAACCGAGAATCGCGAGTAACGGTCCAATCACCCCAAATAACGTTTTTCGGTTAAATCGAGATAAACTGTTCAGAACCGGATAAAACCGGTGAAACCGGCAAACGCCGGACCGGTAGAACCGGACTTTTTTCTTTCTTTTCTTACTTTTATACCTAAAAAAGCTCAACCGCATGCCGTCACCGTCGATGTCCTCACGTCGTCGGCGTTCCACAACTCGTGACTCCTCACTCGCCAGTTTTCCTCGAGCAAGTTATTTATTTTTCTAACTGAGCTCTTTCTCAATTTCTCGATATATACATACATATGCGTGTGTAACTGTGTATATATGCGTGACAACAGGTTTGTGTGTGATAGTGGTAGAGGTCTACAATGGTGTCAGGTTTGTAATAGGAGATACTAGTATTTTAGTTTATTTTATTAATTTACATGTTTAATTACATATATCTAGGTAGTAGTCAGATTATAGTTTATTTAGAATATTAATTAATTACATATCCAATAGTAGTTATAGCTTATTAATCAGAATTGTTATTTTTAATAAGAAAATTAAGAGTGGAATTTAATAATTTATCATATTACAATTTAAATGGATTCCTCGTCAAGTGGTCAACAATCTAATACTTTAGTCTAATACAATAAAGCGGTTGAACTATCGGTGCCTGACCCGGTTTGATCACGGGGGTTCGATTATGAAAAACTTGACCCCAATTTCTGAGATAAAGAAATAATAAATTAATGCAATTTGCAAGAGGGAAAAAAGTCTAAAAAGTGTCCTCTTTTGATTGTAAATTCAAGTTAGGTTAAAAGGTTTTGTAAATGGCAAGTATTTTGTGAACGTCTCTTATATGCCTAGTAAAGCTTACCTAACGGTGCATCAAGTTGCAAAATTTTCGTTTTTATTATCTAGCCATCAATTTGGAATGCTGATAATTTTCCAATGTGGTTACAATGTATTGCTCAATCTGAATTTTCTTTTCACCGATCAAGTTACTTTTGATTTGGTTGTAAAATAAAGGAAAATTACAACTCAAGTGGTTAGAGCTCCACTACCTAAAGATCCCGAGATCTTAGATTCGAGACACGAAAAGAAAAAAATTATTTTCTCTTGTGGTGGTCTCCCTTGTGGTGGGGTGGTGGTCCTCTCTTGTGGTGATTGCGGTTTCGATTGCAGTGCGGTTATGAATTGCGGTTATAAATTGCAGTTTCAGGTGGTCCCTCTCTTGTGGTGATTGCAGTTCCGGTCTATAACGAGACGAAAAGATGTGTCATGTGTTCGGTGATAGAATGAACTATTGTAATTGATTATCTTAGGGAACTATTGTAATTGAAATTTTTTATGCAAATTACTAATAGGTACAAATTTTTTATGTATATATACGGTTTTGATCATATGCCCATGGTGGGCACAAAACTTATATGCTATCACATGCACCATATCAAATTCCACCATCATTTAATTAATTTCTTTAATTAATTCAATCTTCTAATTAATTATATAAACCTGAACCCTAAACTATGAACCCTAAACCATGAACCATTCAGACCGGGTGAACCATGAACCACTCGGGCGGGTTCGGGTTCGGGTTGGGTCCGGGTCGCGTAATTTTTTTTTAAATTATATAAACCTAAACCCTATTATGAACCATAAACTATGAACTATTCGGGCCGGGTGAACCAGGACCCACTCTGGCCGGGTTCGAGTTCGGGTTGAGTTCAGGTCGGGTAAAAAAAAATTAATATAATTAATAAAATTGGGTAAAGTATGAAATATATATAAATGAAAAGATTGAATTAATTAAAGAAACTAATTAAATGATGGTGCAAACCTTGCATATGTGGTTCGCCACATAAGCGGTGGACATATAAGTTTTTGCCCACCTACGGGCATATGATCAAATTCGTGCATATATAACCAAAATTGCACGCGAAGGTGTGTATGTGCAATCATTTTGTGCCCTGTTAATAAATTGTAATATTGAAATGTATCTATTAGTAAGTCTTCTAAATAAATTTTTGATTTGGTTGTAAATAAAAGGAAATTGTAGTAGAATATATAATAATTATTTATTATGAGATGCTATGAATATAGCTTCAACACAATTTAATTTGTATGATAGAGGATCATTTTGTGCCCAGTTAATAAATTGTAATATTGAAATGTATCTATTAGTAAGTTTTTTAAATAAATTTTTGATTTGGTTGTAAATAAAAGGAAATTGTAGTAGAATATATAATAATTATTTATTATGAGATGCTATGAATATAGCTTCAACACAATTTAATTTGTATGATAGAGGATCATAGGTATTCCAGTCAAAAAATAAATGGAGAAATAAGGTCCCACCTTGAC